>JAEIGQ010000513.1:0-26414 GCA_018904275.1 Lordiphosa clarofinis
CCACACATTTGGCTCCAATTAGTTGAGATTAATATTTATAATATACACTCGAGGGCTCTCCGCGAGGGAACTAAAATATCAATAAATTATGTATATTGAGCTACAAAATAATTATTTAAAAAACTAACAAAATTTAAGATTATAAAAATATTGACTTCTTTATCCATCGTAGTACTCTAGCAATCAAGCTGCAGAAATACTTCGTCTTGGTACGTCTCTTCTGTGGCTTCTTGCAGGAACGACTGACACCAGCGAGGTAACTTCAACTAGTTAAGTTCAACTGAGATTAAATAAATTAAATTAATTACGATTACCACTTCGTCAACTAGCCGAAAAATGGTCGACTATCGAATAGAAACTATCGAAAATCTTATGTCAAACGGGTAATGCGACAACATCTTCTCCAAATTCACTTTTTTGGCATCTCAAAATTGTATGGGGAAAATGTACATTTTGGCCAAAACGCGAAAACGCAAAATGAAGTTGTAGTGAGGACAGCACATAACGCCCAAAACGAAATAACATCCTTACTTCATTTGATAAGCGTCGTTTTAAGCAAATTTTGCGCGTGGCTCGGAACCAATTCAGAATACTGCTGGAATTGATAAAGGAATACGAAGGTTTTGCAACAACTGGTTTCAAAAAAGCAAATGCCAATTGATTTACAGCTCGGCTTAGAGTTGTTTTGTTTGGGCTCGCCTGGAGGCAGTGCATCTATTCGAAAAATGTACACATTACAATCGCTGATGGTGGATCTTTATCCATGATGGCGAGAAGGGATATTTACAGCATTTTTGCGGCTTATGTCGTATGATGTACATTGGCCCAATGAAGCTGAGCGTCAACTTGTGAATCGAACTATTCAAGAGTTGCCCCACAGCATTGGGTACATCGACGGCAGCGAGATCAAGCTATTTGAAAAACCTGCTAAAAAACCATAAAGTTTATTTTTCTCGTCAGCGTATCTTATTCAGTAAAACTTCGTTGCATGTGACCACTTTGAGGCTGACTCTGCCTAAACTCAGTCGACTTTTTAGTTACCCCATTTCGTAGCAACTCTCAAATAATGGACTTAGACAAACGACCAAAATTTATAAAGATACAGTCAATTCCGCGTCAGAGTTGAGAAATTGTTTTAGTTCAAAGGAGGTTTGCAAGTCTCAAAGAATTACGAATTCGCTTTAAAGAAAATAAAAGTCAATACATCACCACATCTTATTGAATAATTATAATAGCCTATTTCCACTGAACAAATGAAGCTTCATTTCAGAAATGACAAGAAATGAAGAAAATGATATTATTCTTCCATAGAATTGTCACTTCATTTTGCCTTTCATTTCTGAAAAATGATGAAAAATGATGACATTCCCCACGAAGGAATCTGGTATTTTTTAAAAATACTAGCTACTCTCTGGCATTACTCGCTACTCTCTGAAACGGAAAGTGTCATTACCAATAATTTGTTAATTTGAATTTAAATAGAAGCGCAATTTTGTTTTAAAATATAAATTAGTCAATAAAAGTTGTGTATTTAGCTTTCTGTTGATAATTCAGATGATAACAATGCGTTTGCCCCTGAAAATAGCTGTCATTACGGGTATGTTGTTTTTTGCTAAATATTCCACGTGAGTTTGAAAGTGGCGCCTGTTATTTAAATCAAACTTTTCAGCTGTTTTTCACAACGTATCTTTGTGAATGTTAAACAAATGACAATTTTTCAATGGTAACGGCAAAATTTTTAGAAATGAAAATGACAAGAAATGAAGCCAGTGGAAATACGCTATAACATACAAGATCATGGCACACACCAACAATTGGAAACTATCCACAATGAAAATATTAATCTTAACCTACCGTCTACGGCGTCTGAAAGCAAGAGAGAACGTCTATTACTATGTTTATACACACAAAATTTATTGTAAGTAATGCCCTTTAAAGTATGCCAACCTTATTGCCTTTTATAATTTTTAATTTCAACGTAGCCATTGTAGTCAGATATGTCAATATAATACAGAATCCACACGGAATATTCACCCAAATTAGCGGACCAGTCAAAAGGTATATAACATAATTTAGTAAATGTAAATGTTGACTATACAGCTCCTACAACGGGGCCAAGCCAAGCTTCTCACGATCTCTTGGCGTGTGTGCTTTAAATTTTTCGCACAAGAGAAAAGGATCTACAGTTTAACGCCGGATCCGAAAGACAAAGTTTAAGAATTTGCTTTTTCATGGCTAGTTACTTCACAGCTGAAGCCAATAGCTGGTGAAGGAGACCGTATGTGTAAAAGCTATTTTCTAAAGAAAGAAAAAAACTTTTATTATTAGATGTTCCGAGGCGGGATCGAAACCATGACCTCCCGCCTAGTAGTCCAGCACACTAACCACTGGGCCACATACGGCCACCGTCAACATAATTTAGTGTTTAGCCAAAAAAAAATAAATATTGTTCTCAATTAAGTTTTTGAAGTTAGCATACTTTAAAGGGCTTTAATCACAATAAATGTTGTGTGTATAAACGTAGTATTAATAATTTAATTTTTGAATAAAGTATATCAATACTTATTGCATTTTTATTTTCAATTTTCTTCTTTATTTTTGAATTTATCTAATTCTAGTAAAAGAATTCTTTGTCCTGCTCTAACTTCATTTGATTAATTTTAAAATCTTTTTCTAAGCTTGCCTCCTCTAATTTTAAATTGGCGCTGCTTAACTTCTTTGGCCCACAAGATCTTTTCAGTCTCTATTTCGAGATTTTGCCTCTTTTCTTCCATGTCCGCCTGTTTTGATACCGAGGTGTTTCCCGGCCTTTCCTTAAATTTTTGGCGAAAGAGCCGTCGCATGAATTATCTTTCCCCCACCTAGTGGTAATGTCCATGGCAGACCCTCTTCAAAGGACGTTTGGCTTTCTGTTACTTTCCCGCAAATATGTCGCTCAGCTAGTCGTAATGAGGGCACAGCATCACTATTTTGTCTCTCTGCTTTTGACAACTGGTTTATTTTCCACTGCAATTAAATCTTGATTAATTCATTAACAAAAATGACAAACTGATTGAATTTGTATTTCACTTTAAAGCGTAGTATACACTTCCACCAAAGACTTGCAAAAAAAATACCAAAACTGACAATTATTTTGTTTTGGGACAGAGTGACCAGATTGTAAGATGTATGCATGTAAATATCACATTGCCAAGAGCGTAGCTTTCGGCTTAATTTTTAAACAATAAGTTTTACAATCAATAAATACAAATTATTAACATGCGTTCTTCACGGCCCACCCCTGGCTACTGGGCCCTGGGATGAGCAGATATGAACTTTAACAATGATTAGAATTCATAATTATAACCCAGTTTAAATTTGATTGGAGTCTCACGGTGCTTTTACCTTGCTGTGAAAATTGCGTTCAATCATTAATAGGAAAATTATTAAAATTTCACCAGAATACGCATATTTGTGTATCGACAATGTCCTCTTGAAATAATTAAAATTAATTATTCTGGGAGCTATCGATAAAAACACACAAAATACGGATCTAGTATTGTATCGGTATTTAATCGAGGCCTTTTTGTTGGAAGTGTGGACTGCCACCAAAAAAACTGCCATAGGGCTTTGGCACAAAAATTTTTGTGAGTTTTTTTTCCATGGAGTTTTTGTTTTGGCAAGTCTTTGGTGGAAGTGTATACTACGCTAAAGCCTAGTACGGAGGGCGTTCGAATTTTCCTTTTGCTATCAAACTCCATATAAAAACGAGAGCGTAAGTTAAAGTCGGCTCTAACCGACCTCGATATACCCGTTACTCATGAAAAATATGTTTAACAGTGTACCTGCGTTCTCTAGGGTGACCATCCGAAAAGTATGCAACATTTTTTATTTTGCTCATAACTTGAGAACCGTTCATCCGATCTTTATCATTTCTTTGGTAAATTTATTATCTCTAGAAGGAACAAATCGTCTATCTTCAAAACTGTAGAGATATAACGTTTTTTTCCCAAATTGCGGGGCGGGGGGGGCGTGGTCAAATTTGAAATAAACTGATCTGCGTGCAGATAAAAGAAGCATTTGTCCCATACATGTCAAACCTCTATCTCTTACCATCTCTGAGATCTAGCTGTTCATACAAACAGACGTACGGACGGACAGACGGACATGTCTATATCGACTCGGCTGTTGATGCTGATCAGGAATATATATACTTTATATGGTCGGAAATGATTCTTCTGCCTGTTACATACATTTGCACGACTTTAGTATACCCCTTTTACTCTACGAGTAAAGCCTAGTACGGAGGGCGTTCGAATTTTCCTTCCAGAAATTTGCCTGATATTCCGTTTTGTGGAATAAGAGACAGTGTGACCAGATAACATTGAAAAATATACCGAAAACGGAAAATAAATAAATTGGCCACCTGATTTGTGTTTTCGCTTAATTATAAGAATTAAATAAATGAGGCACTATGACAACATGGATGAAGTTGCAATTGCAGTGGCAGCTGTCAAATTGATGAATGTGAGCAATACTTCAGGAATTGGCCCGTTGTCAAAAATCTAATGGTCTGCACGAGGCCGGATAAGTCAAATTACAATTGTTTTATTTCTATTTGAACATCATTCCGGGCAAGGACCCCACCGGCTGCACATATCGCTGCAACGAAAGATGGTTAATTGGCCCTCCCACGACAAGATTCCAACATGGCGCAACTGCTTCCCAAACACTTCAGTTGCTTGTCATTCGTGATATCCTCAATCATGCATTGTTTTTTACTGCATCAATTAAGGATTTTGCCGTCATAACTAAAATTTTTGTACTTTTGCCTTGCCTTTTTACAACTAAAGCCTAGTACCGAGGGGCGTTCGAATTTTCCTTCAGCTGTCAAACTCCATATAAAAAAATTGCTTTAGGAATTTTTCCTTGCGTCATTCTGTTGTTTGGTACGCAGAAACCCAAGGAATACACACAAGGAATTTTGAGAGTTGCCATATCGATGAAGCGTGTGGACCGTATCGAACAGCTGATATTCCTTCCAGAGATATTGTGCAGTCATTTATTCCTTGTGTCAATTGTCAAAAGGCAAGGCAAAAGTACAAAAATTTTAGTTATGACGACAAAAATGCATTAATTGATGCAGTAAAAAAACAATGCATGATTGTGGGACATCACGAATGACAAGCAACTGGACACCGCATTTACAAAAGTGTTTGGGAAGCAGTTGACCATGAATCGTGTCATGTTGAGGGCACGTCCCAGTGCATAAATTGAGACATCTTTCGTTGCAGCGATATGTGCACCTGAGTGGGGTCCTCGCCTGAACGAAGTTCCAAAAATAAAACAAAATCGGACTTATCCGGCCTCGTGCATGACCATTAGATTCTTGGCAACAGGCGAATCCAATCCTGAGTCTTGTTAACATTCTTCAGCTTAACAGCTGCCACTGCAATGGCAACTTCATCCATGTTGTGCCTCATTTTATTTAAATCTTATAGTTATGTCAAAACTACAAGTCATTGGCCAATTTATTAATTTTCCGTTTTCGGTAAATTTTTAATGTTATCTGGTCACACTGCCTCTTACATTCCACAAAAGGAATATCAGGCAAATTTCTGAAGAAAATTCGAACGCCCTCCGTACTAGGCTTGAAGGAATATCAGCTGTTAAATACAGTCCACACGCTCACCGATATGGCAGCTCTCCAAAATTCCTTGTGTATTCCTTGGCTTTCTGCGTACCAAACAACAGAATAACGAGAAAAATTCCTAAGCAATTTTTTTATATGGAGTTTGACAGCTGAAGGAAAATTTGAACGCCCTCCGTACTAGGCTTAAGACGGGTAGTAAAATTGGTTTAGATTTTTTTTACTCATTCTGATGTTTGGTACGCAGAAAGCCAAGCAATACACAATGAATTTTGAGAGTTGCCATACGAATCGGGGTGGACTGTATCAACAGCTGATATTTCTTTCATATATCGCTTGTATCATTTGAGTTGTCAAATTGAAATGGACCTAAGTTAACAAATGTAGGCGCAAAAACTAAAAAAATCGTCTGCAAAATTTTAGTTATGACGACTGACGTCTGATGGATACCGCATTTACAGTTGGGGTCCAGTTGAGAAACGATTGCGTATAATCACTTTGTGTGGCTGCCCCATACAACCGCAACAGACAATTAGGATGGAATCTGGCGTGGCGCCCGCAACTTGTCATGTTGTTTCGAGCGTGCCACAGGGCATGAATTGAGACATCTTGCGTTGCAGCGATATGTGCACCTAAATGGGGTCCTTCTTCCCCTGAATGATGTTCAAAATGGAGACGCAGACCATTTCCAATTCTGAAGTCTTGCTCACATTCATCATTTTAATAGCTGTCACTGCAACTGCAATTGCAACCCTCCATGTTGCCAGCTGGCCAATTTATTTGTTTTTCGTTTTCGGTATATTTTTAATGTTATCTGGTCACACTGTCTCTTACATTCCAAAAAAGGAATATCAGGCAAATTTCCAGAATAAATAAACACGAAAATAAATTTTTATGTTGACCTTTATATAAAAAACAGCTCGAACAGCTGATCAGCCATTTATTTAGTGGCATTTATTTTACTGATTTCCAGAACAAACACTAAATAATCACAGCATCGTTAAATATGTGTGGATTGCAAGCACAGCCGACTTGTCGAACTAAATTGAAAACAAATAACTTGCAGCACATTTTTCGGCACATTTTTTAGCACTAAAGGCCTATTTCCAGAACAAAGAAAAATTTATGTCACGAAACTGCCACTCAATTATTTTAAGTGGATTGTAAGTTATAGTATGACCACAATGTCTGAAAGTACACTAAAAATACCTTAACTGTAGAGTCGCACTGATTTGTCAGCCGCTTGAATTCAAAATGAGTTTATCAAACCACAGTTTTAACAATTTTAAAACAGCTTACAGCTTTCAAAGTCACACGATGTATACCTAAAGCAGGGATGCAAACCGGTTCTGAACCGAACCGGTTTTAACCGAACCGAACCACTTTTTTCACTCGTGAACCGAACCGTAAACCAAACCGGTGTGTTTTCAAAAATACTGAACCGAACCCAAAACCGAAACATAAAATGGTTCGGTTCGGTTCACTTCATCTACATATTAAGTTACTGGCGAATTACCTCCGAATTTTTAATCAAGATTGGTTTGAAATAGAAAATGAGTATGAAATTCTATGGCTGGCAGGCATGCAAAATTAAGGTTAAAAAAGGAGTTCCGTAATGAAAACAAGAGCTCCGCCTGCATTTGAATGCGATTATTTTATATTCCAGCAACAAAAGGAAAAAGGTAGCTAATCTCATTATACCCTTGGAGGGTATATTAAAATTGTCCGGATGTTTGTAACGCATAGAAGGAAGCTCCGACCAAGCATAAAGTATATATTCTTGATCAGCATGACGAGCTGAGTTGATATAGCCGTCCGTCTGTCCGCCCGTCTGTCCGTCCGTCCGTCTGTTTCTATGCCATCTCCTCCGTCAGTTTTAAAGCTATCGTAACCAAACTTTGCACGAAGTCTTTTGGTATAAATACGCTGCACATTTGTCGGAACCGGCCCGGATCGGATGACTATAGATATAGCTGCCATAGGAACGATCGGTTGAAAAACTAGTTTTAGTGAGAAAAACTTTTTGTTTTCAATGTTATCGCTCCCATCGCTCGTATTTATAAGTTTTTAGTGATTTCACATAATTTCACCAAGCCATTTTTGAAATCGGACAACTATATAGTATAGCTGCCATACAAAAGTTAGGTCTGAAAAAAAAACTTTTTGTTTTCAATGTTATCGCTCCCAACGCCCGTATTTATAAGTTTTCAATGATTTCATAATTTCACCGAATTTTTCGAAATCGGACTACTATATAGTATAGCTGCCAAAAGTTGGGTCTGAAAAAAGTCTTAGTGAGAAAAACTTTTTGTTTTCAATGTTATCGCTCCCTACGCCCGTATTTAAGTTTCTAATGATTTTTACATCATTTCACCAAAATTTTTCGAAATCGGACCACTAATAGTATAGCTGCCATACAAACTGTCAGGCACATATCAAGCTCCAGGGGTATATAAACCGGTCGAGCCGAAGTTAGCTTGCCTCTATTTTTTAATTTTAATATACAACAAAATTCAAAACGTTAATGAAAACATAACCTATAATTCTTTGAACTTGATAAGTAAAGACGAGTTGGAAATGCTTGCCAAACAACTCAATAATAGGGATTCAATTTCAAGAATCTAGATCTCATATTAACAGTTTTGTTCAGTGAAGTCTATATTAACATAATCTGTTAAAAATAGACCTGCACCAAAATCACTGTTGGGCTGTGTAATTCATGGAACTCGATAAGTAACAACGAGTTGGAAATGCTTGCCAAACAACTCAATAATTCCTTAAAAGATTATTAAATGTTGGTATATTTATCAGGAAAATCAATTTAAGCATAGCTCCGAATAGTTTTTAGATGTTCCACTAACACAAGTGTCAGTAGAATGAACATTTTCCAATAATTAATATTATTATTAAGTCAACTAAAATTCCATCATATTGAAGTTAATCTAATTTTCTTAAATCTATATTATTCCTTGTTGTTTTGAATACCACATATACAAGAATAATAAAACTAATCAACTGGATACTAATTAAATAAAACAGTCTTAAAGATGTAGGATTTAAAAACGAAATGATAACGTTCATACGAAATTGCCGTCGAAATTTTGAACATACCCGTATAACTGAAAACGTAGGTCTTTGTTAATGAATAATCAGAATACTTTTATCAAAAATATGTTTCTTTAGTTAATTAAATGAATAAAGAGCGAACCGAACCGAACCGTACCGCGGTTCAGTAAGCCCCAAAAACCATGCAATGAACCGATCCGGCGGTTCAAAAAAACTAGGTGAACCACTGAACCGAACCAGTCCTTATTTCCGAGTGGTTTGCATCCCTGACCTAAAGTGTGCGCAACTTCCTGATCAAGTCTTGAGGCATTTAAAATTAAAAACAAATAAAAAGGGTGCCATTTTAAGTTAATTATATGTTGGACTATTTTGGTGCGCTCTGCATTTGCTCTTAATTTGTTCGATGTTGTCCGGAAAATGTGGTGCAAGTTATTTTTTTTTAATTTTGTTCAGCATTTCGACTGTGCTTGCAATCCACACAAGTTAACGATGTGGCAACGCCTGATTATATATTTTCTGTTCTGGATATCAGTAAAATAAATGCCACCAAATAAATAGCTGATCAGCTGTTCGTAGCGTTTTTTTTTTATATGGAGTTCACCATAAAATTTATTTTCGTGCGCATTTATTTTAAAATTGATGTCACGAAATTGCCACTATTTATGTTGTGTGATTGTAAGCTATAGTATACAATGTCCAAAAATACTAAAAATACCCAAAAATGGCGGCCAAGTTGTAGGGTCGCACTGATTGGTCAGCCGCTTGAGTTCAAATGAGTGTATTAAATTACAGTTTAAAGAATCTTAAAATCAGCTAACAGCTTCAAAATAACATAATGTACTACCACAAGTGTACGCAACTTCGTGATCCTCGGTAGAGAAAGTCTTGAGGCAGTTAAAATTAAAAAAAATATAAAAACTATTAAAAAAGATTGTTATTTTATGTGCTAATAATTTTATTATTTGTTGAACTATTTTAATGCGCCCTGCATTTTGCTTCGAATTTGTTCGATGTTGACCGGAAAAATGTGCTGCAAGTTATTTATACCCTGTTCCTATTAAAAGTGAGAAAAAAGGGGATCATGAAGTTGTGCAAATGTAAGTAACAGGGAGAAGGAAGCTCCTCCGACCCCATAATGTATATATATTCTTCAGCATCCAGCCGAGTCGATTTGGCCATATCCTCCGTCCGTTCGTCCGTCTGTCCGTCTGTCTGTCTGTATGAACGCGTAGATCTTACAGACTATAAGAGGTAGAACCACAAATTCTTGCATGTATGTAGGTGTATACCGTACCCAGATCGAGATTGTTTCAGATTTGGAAAATTCCTCCTCCTCCATCATTAAACAGCAAAAATCTGTCATTTTATCTGTATAAACGGGTCAATCTCACAGACCCCACAGACTCTCACAGAGCCTCAAATTTTTTGTATATAAGGTGTACACCGTACCCAGATAAAGTTTACTCCAGGTTTGGCATATTCCTCCTCCATCTTCTTCTAACCGCAAAAAACTGTCCGAGCTTTTTAATTTTTAATATATGTTCAGTGAGGCCCAACATCTATCTATTCTGTGTACCACAATGAGATCCGAGCATAAGTGCGCCTGCCCATTTATTGAAATAAATTTTGAAAATAAATGGAGTTCAAAGCTATAGGAACCACATTACTTGGGACAGGGTATTTTGCTGTCGGGGCACTCGACCGCAACACTCTTACTTGTTTTATATGGAGTTCAACATAAAAATTTATTTTCGTGCGCATTTATTTGTTTTGGAAATAGGCCTATAGTAGAGACCTGCACGAGTGATTCCGGCACCGTATGATTACAGGTAAACGTAATTATTTTGACGATGCCACGATACTTGTGTGTAATCTTGTACTCGTTTTTACGGTGCCGAGAAGTAGTCGGCATCGTGGCTTCGTACAATTATAACACTGGCCAACAGCCATTGGTCCAGCCCTATTGATGACAAATTCTGATCCAGTTTTTTGTGCACTAATTCCAAAACTGGTCTCGGTTTTTCCCCCATCAGCTCTTGTTTTCGTATCGCGGAAAAACCATTTTGCAGTATTTTTTGGCTTTTAAAAATTCTGGAGGTTACACCGAGCAACAAATCTGTATTTATGAGCTCTATGCGACAGTATACATATTAAGGTCGCCTAATAAAATCAATAGAGCATCATCAGCAAACCTAAAAGCGCCTAAATTGGCCTTTTGAAGAGAAATATTCATCAAATTATAGCAAATTTTACAAACTTAATCGCCGTGTACCAACCATTTGGGGTGCTTGCATTTTAATGAAAAACCACTTTAGCACCGCAGACCAATGGTTCTTCTAATTTCACAAATTTTGTTGCATTTAAATCTTCTTGATGGACAAAGTTACAAGCGTTTAACCTGAAATAATGAATTAAAATTTATGGCAGGATAACTAGATTGATACAAAAAATCTGTATAGGAAATATTAAAAGACTACTTGATCTTGTAGAGTACTTACATTAATTGTCAGGCAAATGTACAATAACATTCAATCAGTACTAGATTCCAACAATTTTCCCCAAATTCATATTTGCTTAACTTGCGAGAATAACATTAAAATTATATGAATTGGGCTACAAAATTGAGCCCAAATGTATTTCGCACTCACTATAAATCTACGGATTAAGCCCCTTGTGACTATTCGCTATTTATCTAAACTATAGATGCTTGTCTATTACTGGAGTGACTTCGGATGCTTGCAGTGTGCCCATCCAGTGCGCATTTCACAAGAATAAAATTTTAACGTCCCACAGCAAGACGAAGATGTGCCTTTGGAGCAGGGTTCGTAAAATAACACACATTTGTTTTTTTCACGCCCTATTAACACAAAGAAAAAATAGTAGTAATAGTAATAGTAATAGACAGAAAAAAATCCAGAAATTTTTCACACAATATTTTCTCTCGCGCGTGAGAAAAATTTTCAGAAATTTTTTCATTGCAATAGTATTGGTGTGTTATGTGACGCGTCGGCTAGCCTAAGCTCACCGACTACAAACGGGGGTGGGTAAAAGGCTTTGTGCGATCGAGCAGATTGGTTTAATGACCTGCCCACAGCAGAACTATGAAGACTGGGACCGCAAATATCCACATTGAGTCCAAACATCTGACTATTAAATAGTAATAGTAAAAAGAAATTGTATTAATTGCGAATAAAATTCAAAACAAATTATTTTAAACCATTTTTTAATGTACTCTAAATGAAAATACCAGGTTTGGCAAGACAAAAAATCAATTACATTTGCAATATGCATTTGTCTCTTTATAAAAATGGTTAATCGTGACGTAGTCCCCCTACGTCACAATAAAATATCATGATAGGTTGACAGTTAAGCTTTAGGTTAAAATATAGTTATTAAGCAGGCCAGAGCCAATATACGCACGAAGCGGCAATAAATATTAATTTCAATATTAAAACTAAACGGTCACGGTCCAGCGAACGAACCGGTCCTAAGGGCTCGCGATCTTTATTGTCATAACGCGTAGCGAGTCAGAGGGGCTAAAATCCCACCCAAGCAGCTGGAGCAGCGAGCGTCACCGCCAAAAAATTAGGCATTCAGTCGGCAGCGCTTGACATGGCCGGACCTACGCGGGTGGACAGACGTGCCAATACGTGAAAAGAAAAGGCAAAACGAAACGGAGAGTGAACACGTGGACAGATTTCAAGAGTGAGAGAGCGAGAGAGTAAGTAGAGATAAGCCGGCGGAAAGGAACAGCGGTGCAGCGAGGCCTATAAGGAAAGGATTGAAAAGAAGTGAATAAAGGATTATGAACAAATGAATTTCTGTGCGCTGTGTTTATTTCTTTCGAGTGATCGCCCTTCAGGTTCCTTGTCCCCTGGAGACGCGGATTGCTTCCCGCTCCATTGACAATAAGCAGTTAATCAGAGTCGTGGATTATTTCCCGCTCTCCTAACCAGTAGTTAGTTCAACGGAGACGTGGATCCCTTCCCGCTCTAGTATTGTAGTCAATTAAACAGAGTCGTGGATTCCTTCCCGCTCTTTTGCTAGTAGTTAACTAAACAGAGTCGAGGATCCCTTCCCGCTCAGTATTGTAGTCAATTAAACAGAGTCGTGGATTCCTTCCCGCTCTTTTGCTAGTAACTAAACAGAGTCGAGGATCCTTTCCCGCTCTTTTACCTGTAATTAACTAAGCAGAGACGAGGATCCTTTCCCGCTCTTTTGCCAGTTGTTAGCTAAACAGAGTCGAGGATCCCCTTCCGCTCTTTTGCCCGTAGTTAAACGGAGACGTGGATTCCTTCCCGCCCCTTAGCCCGTAGCTAGCGATACAGAGACGAGATTCCTTCCCGCTCTGTTGGCGGAGGTCGGTGAAACGGAAGCAAGGACCCTTCGACCCGATACGGGCGGAACAGAGCCAGCCGTAAGAGAGTAGGACCGTAAATCATACCTTTCCTCAATTTCTCTTGGGATATTTCATGCCAAGATCCTTTAACCCTCGGTGTCTCAGACTTTCTTTAAAATATTCTTGTAAAAGAACCTAGGTGCGACTGAGATACATACCCCGGCCTACGAGCTTCCTTACAAGTGGCGCCCGAGCAGGGACATCTGAGACAATGAAGGGAAACATTAAAGTGGCCTAAAGCCCCACTAATTAAAGGGAAAGTGTACGGTTCGAACTTCCGCGGTATAAGTTAAAGGTTCGGGTCAACGGTCGTGCGAAGAGTGAAAGTATAAAACGGGCTACACGGACGGAGTGTAAAGTGCACGCAACGGCGAGACAACGTTTCCTTCCCCAGTCGAGAACCTAAAATTCCCAAAATGCCGAACGATCCCGGAGCAAAACGGCGGTGAGTACGACAAGGGATTAAAAATTAAGAATCCTGGAGTGGGTGTACGCTGGATCTATTCCCGACGCAAAGAAGAGCTAGGGGCACTCGCCGCTGAATTTGGCTTTGACGCCGACGGAAAAGTGGAGGACTCACGGAGAAACTCGCTAGTCTGGTAGCGTGCGGCGAATTCCGAAGACCGTATGGACTCGCCTCGCAGAATTAGAGGGGCAGTACGCCAAGTCTACGACTAGGGCCAAAGGGTCATCCGAGATCGTTGAGCCGTTGGACCGGGGCTGCAGCTCGGTTTCTCGACCGTACCTGGGGATGAGACCCCAAAGTTCCTAACCCAGAGAACGACATAGTCCCGCCCAGTAGACGGGGTACATTTCCTCTTAAGGCAGCGAGCCGCAGCATACATTTTGCAGAAGACCAGTCCATTAACGACCCAGTAACAGACACTGTCTTCCTGCATCACGTTGGGTCCCTTCATTTCAATGGCACCCCCGAGTATTCCGGAACGCATTCGAAAATGGGGCATGCGATTTGACGGTGGTGAGGCGATCCCTTTTTCATCGAGGAGTTGGCAGAAAGGGTCGCCACTTACGGACTTCAGCTCGATCAGGTTCCCAGGCCATGTCCGAGATATTCATAGAACGAGCCGCACGGGTTCCGTACTAGTCGTTTGCAGGAGGCGTCGTGGGAAGTTTTCCGCAGGGAGTTTTGGCTTTCTTTTACCCCCTCATTTTTTTGAGCGACTAGAAGACGGAATTAGGACACGGCTACAGAAGAGTGGAGAACTGTTTAAAACTACCTAATCGGGGAGCTCCGCACGATGATGCAGCAAGCAGGATACAGTGAAAGGGAAGAGTTATACAGGGCATATGGAAACGCTGCGCCTGATTACCGCCTGTACATACGGCGGCACGAGGTTAGATCGCTCACGCAGTTAACCCAAATGGCTGTAGAATATGAGAATGTTAAGCGCCAGAGTTTGCTACAAACCGCGCCTCCGAGTTATAAGACTAGTTTTCCTTCTCACCTCCCCAACGTCCCCGAAATCCTTTTTAGGACCCTCCCTCGCAGCCCGCTTTCGACAAGCCGAACATTTCCTTGAGAGAAGCCGAGCATCGTAGGATCGGACACGAGTCCGGCCAACCAGTGGACGTTCGCAGAGCTTGCCGTAACTGTGGCACCATCGGACACTTTATAAGAGAGTGCAGAAATCAGCGCGTGTTATTCTGTTGGGAGTGGAAGACCCGGGGGTGCGGACCACGGAATGCTGCCGAGCGAACGACCAGGAAAGCGTCAGGTCTCCCTCCCACCCCAGGGCCAGGCGGAGACCACTTGCACAAGCGCCCGGATGTAAGCACCCTCAGAGTAATGGGGGGACGTAGCCACGATACGGATACGTGGATGGGAGGTGGCGGCGACGATCGACACGGGAGCGTCTCAGCTTCGCAAGCGAAGGGTTCGTGGGGAGAGAATGTGCGAAAGTGAAGTGTGGAACGTCCGCACCCCGAATAAGCTGGCCGACGGCTCGAGAATGGCCTTAGAAATTGTGGCGGACAAACAGAATTGGCTGAAGTAGCGTAGACATGCCGTTGTTGGTAATGCCCACTATGCTAGACCAGACAGTCTCGAATGGACTTCCGCAAGCAATAGGGACAAAGATTCAGTGCGTGGCAACGCGACCCTCGACCTTTAGGCTCGCCCAAGAGCCATGTGAAGACCCCAGGCTTCGCCCGTCCTTATTGCACAATAATAAGACAAGGAGTGAAGCAACAAATGATCGAAATGCGAAAGTTCCCATAGCTAGAGAAGCACGGGAAACCAAAGGCTACAGCGTCGGTCAAGTGACGGGGAAAACGCTTAATCCCCAAAAGGTTCCGCGTCTGTCGGCAGCAGCAGAGGGTCGACAACAGCGGTCGTAGCACGTACCCTGCGAACCGAGAGTCTGGAAAGTGAAGACGAGGAAGAAGAGAGTCAAACCCTCGGCCCAACGACCTCAAAGCGGAAATTCGCAAGTTCTTGGAGCAAGAAATAACACTGTTCGATAACCTGATTGGAGTATCCAATATAGCGGAGCATCGGATCGTAATGAGAGACCATAAGCCACCAAACAGCGATACTTCCCTGCACCCGGAAATGCAACGGATAATCAATGCCCAGGTGGATGAGTTACTGGAAGCGGGGCCATAGAACCGTCCAAGAGTCCCCACAGCGCCTCGGTCGTTTTAGTCAAGAAAAAGGCCGGAGAGTGGCGTATGTGCATGGACTACCGACAGATGAACGCGCATTCGATCCCTGATGCCTACCCGGTTCCCAGGATAAACCACATCCTGGAGCGGTTAAGAAACGCAAAGTTCATATCTACTCTGGACCTCAAGCATGGCTATTGGCAGATCTAATGGCGGCCGATAGTCGAGAGTGTAAAGGCCTTCACGGTACCTGGGAGAGGGCTCTTCCAATGGCGGGTTTTGCCTTCGGCCTGCACTCGGCCAAGCGACGTTCCAAAGAGCCCTAGATACCGTAATAGGTCCGGACATGGAGCCGTTTGCGTTCGCCTATCTCGACGACATCATCGTCGTCGGAGAAACGGAAGAACAACATGTAGCCAATTTACAAGAGGTCTTAGGCGACTCAGAGCGGCTAACCTTCGGATAAATAAAAGAAATGCTGCTCTTCCGAAAGAAACTGGTGTATTTGGGGGCATGTTATTAGTGGGAGGGGAGTCCAGACAGATCCTGCCAAGGTCGAAGACATCAGTAACTTGCGCGCTCCATCTAATATCAAGGAACTTCGCCAGTGTTTGGGAATGGCGTCGTGCTACCGCGCTTCGTCCCTAACTTCGCGACTATCGTACAACCGATGACCGCCCTGTTGAAAAAGGGTCGCAAGTGGATATGGGGGAACGCACAGACGCGTTGGAGCAGCTCAAAACACAGCCTTACGACCGCACCCGTGTTAGCTTGCCCCGATTTCGACCAGAAGTTTTCCCCTTCAGACAGACGCTAGCGAAGTCGGACTGGGCGCGGTGTTGACTCAGGGAAATCGAAGGGCAAGAGCGGGTCATTACCTATAAGTCGACAGGTTCGAAGTTATAACCGACCATGGCCCTTAAGTGGCTAAATTCGATAGAGAGCCCTCTGGACGGATCATGGGCATTGAACTGCAACAGTTCCACTTGATGTCAGTTATCGCCGAGTGGCTAAATTAGTGGTTGACGCATTGTCGAGGCAGCCATTGGAAGTTCTCCAGCAGGCATTATTAGAGGAGCCCCACATTGCAAATGGTTGGCTGGCATGATGACAAAGGTACGAGAAAACTCAGAGAAATACGCCGACTACTCCATCGAGTGGACACGGAGTACCGCCGGTTAAAAATAGAGCGACGACGAGGATTACTTCCCGTGGAAGCTCTGTGTTCCATCGACCAGCGAGTCCGAGTCCCCAGTTACGATGCTCCGACTGCGGACACTTTCGGAGTATGTAAGACAACGCGATTGATGCAACGGTAGCCATCTGGCCGGGCATGTTTAGAGATGCGGTCATATGTCAGGCAGTGCGAAAGGTAGAAATTCAAGACCCTACAGACCAAGCCTGCCGGTAAGATGTTGACTCGCCAGACCACAACGCCGTTTGAAATCTCTCTGCCGACTTTGTTGGCCCGTTACCCTCTCAAGACATGGCAACACTATGTTGTTGGTGTTCCACGAATGTTTTCGAAATGGGTTCCGAGTTAGTCCCCGGGAGGAAAGCCACCACCGCCACTTCGCAAAGGGCATTCAGAGAGCGTATACTCTGTCAGCCGGAGTGCCGGAAAATTCGTCTGCGATAACGGAGCCCAGTTTGCCAGCAGGTCGTTTAAAGCTTTCTCAAGTCCCTGGGCGTTGAGGGACATACACGGCCCCTTACAGTCCTCACGAAAACCCTACAGAAAGGGATGAACCGCACCGTTAAGACTATGATAGCACAGTACATCAAAGGAGACAAAATACGTGGGACGAGCTGTTGCCAGAGATATCATTGGCCATTAAACACGAGGGTCATCTGCGACGGGATCGCCTGCTTTCCTCGTCCAAGGGCGGGATCCAAAGCTACCGCTACGACTAGACGAACTGTCCCCTGATATGCAGGCTCCACCCGAGGACCCCGTAAGAAAAAAAGCGACACACCCGAGGACATTTTCAGAGATTGCACGCGCCAATATGCAGCGGGCCGCCCAAGAGCAAGGGCGACAAACAATTTGCGACGAAGGAGGAATGGCGTCCGACTCTTGACTCGCTAGTCCTCTTGCGCAACACCTGTTATCGAAGGCTTCAGGAAGGATTCGCGGCCTGTCTCCCCAAGTTTGGTCCGTACCAGTCAAGAAATTCGTCTCTCCAAACATCGTACGCCTACAAACCAGGAGCCGGAAGCTACCGGATGGCCAATATCGCACAGTTAAGACCATTCTGCACAGCAAACGCCAGAGGGAGAGGATGACCCCGAACCAGACGACACGGGCCCAGAGGGGTGAGCGAGAGAATTAAGGTAGTCTTAAGTTCAAAGAATTGTATTAATAAGGCCATTTTGTGAGCTGCACCGATAGGTAGGTGGAGATCCTTATGACATTCTAGCTTATAGTAACTCTTGCAAGATGGAGGACGACGTGGAGATTATTAGCATCGCGACAGTTCGGACGACACGGTGCCGCTCGCTGAACCAAGCAGCAGACGCTGCAGATGACCCCGGGTCGCGGACCCCGATGGGTACCCTATCTAGAAGGGGGAGTGAGTTGACCTCGTTGTTGGTCGAAGACAACTGGCTTTTGGCAATAGAGAAGACAACGACGAGGGGCCCGCCATTCGTGGAAGATTTGCCCTTGATGCCCAAAGCGAAGACCGAGTTCGACCCTCGAGAACCCCGGTATACTCAGAGTGCCCCCGACCCGGAAGATGTTCCTTGGACCGGAGCCGGTGACCTCGCCGCAACCACCCTTCATACGACCGAACGCCTCCCCGGAAAGCCACCAGTTCGTCAAACGGTGCACACACGCAGGAGAGTTACGCTGACGTGTACGACGGATACGTCGTTGCAGCGAGTAGAGGTCACGACAATGTCCAAGCGCGCCGGGAGCGAGGAGAAGCCCGTACTACGAGGAACCACCATCGCCACCACCGGCTAGGGGTTAACGAAGGGGCCTGGACGCACATTCCTGCGATTTATAACTGACTTCGGACGGCCGAGATTCACCCCCGGAAAACGACCGCGCAATCCTGCGAAGCTGAACCGCTTCGCCTCAGACCTGGAAACCGTCGCCTCTCGACGAATGTCGGACCCAGGAACAACCCAAGATGATCGTTATCCTCGTCGGCTCCGGTCAAGACGAACCGTGAACGACGAACCGAACCCTCGCCACCACGCAACCGGGTGAGGGCCTCCACGTCTCCCCCGAGGGTTTCCCTGAACAGGACGAACCGCCAACGGAAAGGAGACAGATACACCGCGGGCTGCGGCCTTCGCCAATGGAGCCGAGGAGTTGGGCCTACGGATGTTCGATCCGTCTGATGCGTAGCGAGAGTGAGTTGGAGGAGAACAGCAGGGCGCCCGTTTGCCCATGTGTGGCTGTTTGGATGTCCCAGGGATATCAGAGGGAGAGGAGTGAGTCCCTAAGTCCGTAGCCAATTCATGAGTCACGTTGGGAAGTAGACCCCCACAGCCGTTTTCCACGTGAGTCTCCAGCCGCAATGGAGGTCGAGGGACCCACCCTGACGAGGATGCCTTAGCCCACATCGACCGTGTTCGAGTCGGCCACACGTAACGCCCTTCTGCTGGTTTGCCCTACCCCACCTGAAGCCGTCAGCTTGGGAACAAGATTACATGGAACTAGTTACTTGAAGACTTAGAAGGAATGGGAGGACTTAGAGGGTAATGAATGGGAAGGAGTACCCGCCCAGGTTTTTGACCGAATTTGGGCGTACTTCGTGCGAAGAGGAGGCTGATCAAGCGCAAGTCCCTAGGCCAGGATGGAGTGGTGACCAACCGAGCAGCGACTTTGGTACAACGACGGGCTCTAGAAGATCTGTTGGCGACGGCCGCCCGCGCGAACCGAGGACGACGCACCCGCTTCCGACTGGACAAAGAGGGGCAAATTGCATCTCGTCAGGATTAAGGCGGATGCCTCAGTAACCATCGATCCTCGTGAAGAAAGGGGGTGTGATGTAGTCCCCCCTACGTCACAATAAAATATCATGATAGGTTGGACTAGGTTAAGTTTTAGGTTAAAACTATAAGTTATTAAGCGGCCAGAGCCAATATACGCACGAAGCGGTAATAGTTATTAATTTCAATATTAAAACTAAACGGTCACTTGGTCCAGCGAACGAACCGGTCCTAGGCCAAGCGATCTTTGTGTCATAACGCGTAGCGAGTCGAGGGGCTAAAAATCCCACCCAAAGCAGCTGGAGCAGCGAGCGTCACCCGCCAAAAAAATTAGGCATTCAGTCGGCGCGCTTGACACAGCCGGACCTACGCTGGGTGGACAGACGTGTCCACGTGAAAAAGAAAAGGCAAACGAAACGGAGAGTGGACACGGAGACTTCAAGAGTGAGAGAGCGAGAGAGAGAGTAGAGATAAGCCCGGCGAAAAGGAACAGCGGTGCAGCGAGGCCATAAGGAAAGGATTGAAAGAAGTAACAATAAGGATTATGAACAAATGAATTTCTGTGGCGCTGTGTTTGTTTCTTTCGAGTGATCTGCCCTTTAGGTTCCTTGTCCCCCTGGAGACGCGGATTGCTTCCCGCTCCATTGACAATAATAAGCAGTTAATCAGAGTCGTGGATTATTTCCCGCTCTCCTAACCAGTAGTTAGTTCAACGGAAGTGGATCCCTTCCCGCTCTAGTATTTGTCAATTAAACAGAGTCGTGGATTCCTTCCCGCTCTTTTGCTAGTAGTTAACTAAACAGAGTCGAGGATCCCTTCCCGCTCAGTATTGCAGTCAATTAAACTGAGTCGTGGATTCCTTCCCGCTCTTTTGCTAGTAACTAAAACAGAGTCGAGGATCTTTCTGCTCTTTTTTCCGTAATTAACTAAACAGAGAGGACTCCTTTCCCGCTCTTTTGCCAGTTGTTAAGCAAAAGAGTCGAGGATCCCTTCCCCTCTTTTTGCCCGTAGTAAGCTAAGGAGACGTGGACCCTTCCTTCCGCCCCTTAGCCCGTAGCTAGCGATACAGAGACATTCTTGGGGACATACTTGGGTACATATTGGGACATTCTTTGACATACTTGTGGCACATATTTGGGACATACTTGGGACACACTTGGGACATCTTCTTCTTCTTTATTGGCCCGATGCTTGCATCACAACCGTTTGACGGTCTCGGCCGCTGCAACTAATGTCCGCCAGTCGCTTCTGCTCCGTGCGAGCTGGCACCAGTTTTTCACGCCAAGCTTAGAAATGTCTTTCCGCACCTGGTCGTCCCACCTTAGAGGTGGTCGTCCCACCTTGCCTTGTCCCAGTTCTTTCGCATTCCTCTTGTAGACCATTTTTGCTGGAGCTTGATCATCCATACGGGTAACATGTCCCAGCCAGCGCAGCCGCTGTTGCTTTATGCGCTTGACCAGACTAGTATCCCCATAGAGCTCATACAGTTCGTCATTCCTTCGGATGCGAAAGTCCTCGCCAACTTTCAAAGGTCCATAAATCCTGCGAAGAATCTTTCGCTCGAAAACGCCAATCGCCGCCTCATCCGCTGATGATATTGCCCATGCTTCTGCGCCGTATTGCAGGACTGGGATGATAAGCGACTTATATAGCGCTATTTTTGTTCTTCGCTTGAGGTTTCTGCTCTTGAGCTCCCTACTTAGCCCGTAATAGCATCGGTTTGCGAGCGTGATTCTTCTTCGAATTTCCAGGCTGATGTTGTTGTCGCCGGTTATCATCGTTCCGAGGTAGACAAAGTCCTCTACAACTTTAAAGTTGTACTCTCCCATTGCAACAGATTGCCCAATTTGTGTGTACTTCTGTTTCGAGGACACTAGGTACTTCGTCTTGTCCTCGTTTACCGCTAAACCCATTAGCTCAGACTGCTTCTCAATCTCTGAAAACGCATTGCTTACAGCCTGTTCGGTTTTGCCGATAATGTCAATATCATCGGCATATGCGAGTAGCATTACATCTTTATTAAAGATGGTGCCCGATCTGTTGGCATTTGGGCACTGGCGCAGTATATACTCCATCAGCAGATTAAAGAAGTCACACGATAAGGTGTCACCCTGCCTAAAACCTCTTTTGGTATCAAAAGGCTCGGAGAGGTTCGTTCCTATTTTGACGGAGCTTTGAGTGCTTCTCAACGTCATCATGCAAAGTCGAACGTACTTTGCTGGAATACCTAAAGTAGACAGGACTTCGAAAAACCTTGACCTTATCGGCGTGTCGAAAGCGGCTTTGTAATCGATAAAAAGATGGTGATTTTCGATGTTTCTCTCATAGGTCTTCTCCAGAATTTGGCGCAATGTGAATATCTGGTCTGTGGTGGACTTACCAGGTCTAAAGCCACACTGATAAGGTCCAATCAGTGTATCAACAAGCGGCTTTAGACGTTCACAAATGATGCGGGACAGAACCTTATATGCGATGGGGAGGAGACTGATCCCGCGGTAGTTGGCGCAAACTGCAGGGTCCCCTTTTTTAAAGATTGGACAGAGAACACTTAGATTCCAATCGTCAGGCATGCTTTCGTCAACCCATATACGGCACAGAAGTTGGTGCATGCACCTTACCAATTCTTCGCCTCCAGCCTTGAACAATTCAGCGGGCAGCTCATCAGCGCCTGGTGATTTGTTGTTCTTTAGCCTTCGTATGGCTAAACAGACTTCCTGTTGGGTCGGGGGTCTATCTCAATGTTGTCGATTGGTGGCATCGTTACTTCTCTACAGGCGGCATCATGTTCGTCATCGCCTCCCAGTAGGTTGGAAAAGTAACTTCTCCATTTGTTAAGCGCCACTTGCGGATCTATGACCAAATTCCCCTGTTCGTCTTTGCATTGTGCGACTCTGGGCTTGAAACCTTCTGTTAATTGCTTAATTTTTTGGTAAAATTTTCGAGTCTCACTCATGCCGAATAACATCTCGACTTCCTCGCGCATTCGCCTTTCCTGCTCCAACTTTTTTCTTCTAAAAAGGCGTTTCTCCTCTTTCTTTTTCTCCAGGTATCGCTCTTTAGCAGCCCGCGTTACTCTTGACTGCAGAGTTCTCCTGTAGGCAGCATTTTTCTCTCTGCAGTAGCGCGTCGGCACTCCTCGTCGTACCAAGACCGCTTTCGAGGGGGCTCGGAGTAACCGAGTATCTCCTTGGCAGCCGTACTCATGGAGTGCGATATACGCTGCCACCATTCGCATATATCGGAAGGGAATGGGGAGGTTTCCCTGAGCAGTTGGGCGAGTTTAGCTGAGTAGGCTTCAGAGGTCCCTTGTGATTGCAGCTTCTCGACGTTTAGCTTTCGACGTGTGCCAGAGCGTGAGGCATGTGCCACACTGAGCCGCGTGCGTACCTTGGCTGCAACCAGGTAATGATCCGAGTCTATGTTGGCTCCTCGAATCGCACGCACGTCTAGCACACTCGATGAATGCCTTCCGTCGATCACAACGTGATCAATCTGATTTCGTGTTCGTTGACCAGGGGACTTCCAGGTCGCCTTATGGATATCGAGGTGTTCAAATCTGGTACTACTTATGACCATGTTCCGGCCAGCAGCGAAGTCTATTAGTCTCTCTCCGTTACCGGAGGTTGTTTCATGAAGGCTGAATCGTCCGACTGTCGATCCAAAAACTCCTTCTCTCCCGACTTTCGCGTTAAAATCGCCTAGCACGATCTTTATGTCGTGGTCGGGGCAGCGCTCGTATAGTTGTTCCAGGCGCTCATAGAATTCATCTTTTATCGTGCCGTCCTTGTCTTCTGTTGGCGCGTGAGCACAGATAAGGCTAATATTAAAATATTTTGCTTTAAGTCTGAGCGCGGCAAGCCGTTCATCAACTGGTGTGAAGCTGATGACAGAGCGACGCAGTCTATCACTCACTGCAAAGCCGCACCCAAACTCGTGCTTGGAGACATGCCGCTCACGTTAGTCAGCAGCGAATGCGGGTGCATTGCCACTGCTTCCGGTGGTCACCACGAGGAGGTGTGAGTCGACTTGAGACGTAGTAAGCCAGGATCACTCTGGGTTCGCCAGGTTGAACCGATCAGAAGCTTTCCCTGACCACATACGCCCCCATTAGGTCCAGAAGATCTATGACTAGAAGTTCTGAACCACCACCACTTGGGACATACTTGGGACATATATGGGACTTACTTTGGCATACTTGGGACATACTTGGGACATATTTGTGACATACTTGGGACAAACTTGGGAAATACTTGGGACATACTTGGGACATATTTCAGACATACTTGGGACATAATTGGGACATACTTGGGCATACTTGTGACATACTTGGGACATATATGAGACATACATGGGACATACTTGAAACATATTTCGGACATACTTGGGACATACTTGGGCATTCTTGGGACATACATGGGACATACTTGGGACATATTACGGACATACTTGGGACATATTTGGGACATACTTGGGACATACTTGGGACATTCTTGGGACATACTTGGGACATACTTGGGACATATATGGGACATTCTTGGGACATATTTGGGACATACTTGGGACATACATGGGACATACTTGGGACATACTTGGGACATACTTGGGACATACTTGGGACATACTTGGGACATATTTGGGACATACTTGGGACATACTTGGGACATATTGGGACATACTTGGGACATATTTGGGACATACTTGGGACATACTTGGGACATACTTGGGACATATTTGGGACATACTTGGGACATATTTGGGACATACTTGGGACATAATTGGGACATACTTGGGCATTCTTGGGACATACTTGGGACATATATGAGACATACATGGGACATACTTAGGACATATTTGGGACATACTTGGGACATACTTGGGCATTCTTGGGAAATACTTGGGACATACTTAGGACATATTTCGGACATACTTGGGACATATTTGGGACATACCTAGGCATACTTGGGACATATATGAGACATACTTGGGACATACTTGGAACATATATGGGACATTCTTGGAACATACTTGGAACATACTTGGGACATACTTGGGACATACTTGGGACACATTTCGGACATACTTGGGACATATTTGGGACATACTTGGAACATACTTGGGAAATACTTGGGACATACTTGGGACATATTTGGGACATACTTGGGACATACTTGGGACATACTTGGGACATATTTGGGACATACTTGGGACATATTTGCGTCATACTTGGAACATAGTCGGGACATACTTGGGACACACTTGGGACATATTTGGGACATCTTCTTCTTCTTCTTCTTTAATGGCCATTACAACCGTTAGACGGTCTGGGCCTCTGCGATTAACGCTCTCCATTCGCTTCTGTTCTGTGCGAGCTGCCACCAGTTGGTCACACCAAGCTCGGCAATGTCTTCCCGCACCTGGTCTTCCCATCTTAGTGGTGGTCTTCCCACCTTGCCGCCTCCATAGTCAGCCGCCTTCGATTTATACGCCTTTTTTGCTGGAGCTTCTTCCTTCATCCTGGCGACATGTCCTAGCCAGCGCAGCCGCTGCTGCTTTATGCGCTTGACCAGGCTGGTGTCCCCATAGAGCTTATACAGTTCGTCGTTTCTTCGAATGCGGAAATCATCGCCGACTTTTAAAGGTCCATAAATCCTCCGAAGAATTTTTCGTTCAAACACGCCAATCGCCGCTTCATCCGCTGCTGTCATTGTCCATGCTTCTGTGCCATATTGCAGGACTGGGATGATAAGCGACTTGTACAGGGCTATTTTTGTTCTTCGCTTGAGGTCTTTGCTCTTGAACTCCCTACTTAGCCCATAGTAGCATCGGTTCGCAAGAGTGATTCTTCGTCGGATTTCCAGACTGATGTTGTTCTTGCTGGTTATCATCGTTCCGAGGTAGACGAAATCCTCTACAACATTAAAGTTGTACCCCTCCATTGTAACAGATTGCCCAAGTCGCAATGACTTTTTGTCCGCGGTTACTAGGTACTTCGTCTTGTCCTCATTTACCGCTAAACCCATTAATCTAGACTCCTTCTCAATCTCTGAAAACGCCTTGCTTACTGCCCGTGTGGTTTTTGCCGATAATGTCAATATCATCGGCATATGCAAAGTAGCATTAGATTTTTATAAATAAATCCGCCGGTTCTGTTGGCATGTTCACACTCACGCAGTATATATTCCATCAGTAGATTAAAGAAGTCACACGATAAGGTATCGCCTTGCCTAAAACCTCTTTTGGTATCAAATGGTTCGGAGAGGTTCTTTCCTATTTTGACGGGCTTTGCGTGCTTCTCAACGTCATCATGCAAAGTCGAACGTACTTTGCTGGAATACCTAAAGTAGACAGGGCTTTGAAGAAGCTTGGAATTATCGGTGTGTCAAATGCTGATTTATAATCAACAAAAAGATGGTGTGTTTGGACTCCTCTTTCATAGGTTTTCTCCAGGATTTGTCGAAGTGTGAAAATCTGGTCTGTGGTGGATTTACCAGGTCTAAAGCCACACTGATAAGGTCCAATCAGTGTATCAATAAACGGCTTTAGACGTTCACAAATAATGCGGGACAGAACCTTATATGCGATGGGGAGGAGACTGATCCCGCGGTAGTTGGCGCAAACTGCAGGGTCTCCTTTTTTAAAGATTGGACAGAGAGATTGGATATTTGGGACATACTTGGGACATATTTGGGACATACTTGGGAAATATATGTGACATACTTTGGACATACTTGGGATATATTTAGGACATAC
>JAEIGQ010000514.1:0-12478 GCA_018904275.1 Lordiphosa clarofinis
TCTCAGAGTGACTGTATTTTATCTGACAGCTCTGTGAAAAGGGATTTTTGGAGTCGGTATTAGGGTTATATACGTATCGCCTGACTGCCGATTTGCATAATAATGTTGTATATAAGTTTTGCACAGGTTGCTTTGTATGATCATTGATGTTGATATAGGTGCGAAACCTGCACCCAGGTATGCATCCAGGGTAATGCTTCAAGGATTCTGCATTTCTTAGCGGAGACTCCGAGTGAATGTATCCAGAATAATGCTTCCAGATATTGCATTCTAGAGGTAACCGAGGGTAATGCATCCAGAGTATTGCTTTCTAGGGTTCTTGCATATCTGTAGCGGTAACTCGGAAGGTGAATTCGGAAATGGTGAGCGGTTAAAGTCGGCTCTAACTGACCTAGATATCCGTTACTCATAAAAAACATGTTTAACATTGTTCCTGCGTTCCTTAGGGTGACCATCCGAAAAGTATGCAACATTTTTATTTACATTTATCATTGTTTACCTAACTTGAGACCCGCTCATCCGATCTTTCAGTGAATCGATTCATTTGTAATTACTTACTATCTCTAGAAAGTACTAATCGTCTATCCTAGGAGTATAAGGTTTTTTCCTGGCATCATTTATCAAATCTATTTTATCGGTTACGTTTCCAATGACAACACGATATATTTTGACATTAAAAATGCCAGCTGCTTCAAACTAACGAGGACTTATTGGAATATTTGGCAAAAGAAAAGATATACCCCCAAGAAAGCAATTTCTCGGTGCGAACGCATTGCCGTCACCGTGAAGTATCAGCAGAAATGTAAATGCACAACTTATTTCTACCTAATAGGTAGGTAGTACCTATTTATATTTTAAGCGAAAGTGTCCTGACTTTTAACTTTTTTTTCGGGACAATTGTCATCATTTTCAAACACATTTGCAAAAATGAATTTTGATTAGGGTATTACTCTTATATTGAGTTCAAATATTATATTCCAAATATCAAGACCCTGAACTTCCAAATATGTACGAAATGTCTAAGGTTTTTCCAACCTTAGTGGCCGGAGTGAATTTCCGGTTTTTTTGAGGTTTGCAGGCCTGATTTGAAGTAATGTGATAATTGCCAAAAAAAGGCTATATCTTCTAAAGTACTTCGAATTTCTAAAAATTCATTTAGGGCGATATTTTCAAATATTCGAGTTATAAAAAATGCAAAAAAAAAGTCGAAACAAATTTTGGCTCGTGGAGAATATAAACATTTTCCTTTTATTTTGAATGTAAGACTTCGCAATTGTGGTGAGTAAAAATATGCTATTGATCAAAAAGTAGCCTTTCCAAATTCTGCACTGATATATCGTTGCGATAAACTCAAGATGTAACTCTTTCGAGTAGTATTCCTGTGAAAATGTTCATAGCTGGGTTTAAAAACGAGATACCTCGATGGTTGCTTGCTTCAGTTTGTGTTTCTTTTTGGTAAATAGGGAATATCAAACTCTTGTTAAATGAAGCTTTTAAGATGCCGGTACTGAAAGTATGATCGTACACTCAGAAAAAAACGACCGGGATAGCTCTAGACCGATCGGGATAGAATTTATGCCGTTTTGTACTTAAAATTTCAAATATGTTTTGTTCTAGAATGTAGAACGTAGATTTCCGACCTACAGTATAAACATCTTGGTCTTTGGTTAAATGACTTCCTTTGGATTTTAATATTATATAGAGACCTTTAAAGGCTTAGACCAAGAACATTTTGTACTTATTTTGTTTGAAGTATTATTTTGCTTCAAAAATTCTTTTGCACTTATTTTGAGAGTAAATCGGGCTGTACTTAAACCATAATCAATTAATAATATGACCAACGAGAAGGCCAAGCTAACTTCGTCTTTGCCGAAGTTTATATACCCTTGCAAATGTTTTAAAACATCAGAGATTAAAAAAAATTTTTCTAAATAAAACCCACTTTTCGACCTATAGTTCTTGTGGCAGCTATAAGAAATAGTCATCCGATTTTGACCATAACTTCCAAATCTGTGTAGAAGCATATAAAACTAATAATTGATGAAGCGGGAGGCGTTTACATTAAAAACAAAAAGTTTTTCTCACAAAGACCCACTTTTCGACCGATAGTTCCTATGGCAGCTGTAAGATATAGTCATCCGATCCGGTCGGTTCCGACATTTTAGCAGTGTGCAGTAAAAAGAAGACTCTGTGCAAAGTTTCAGCTCGATAGCTTTAAAACTGAGAGACTAGTTTGCGTAGAAACAGACAGACAGACAGACGGACAAAGCTCAATCGACTCAGCTCGTCGCCCTGATCAAGAATATATATAGTTTATAGGGTCGGAAATGAATATTTCCGTGCGTTGCAAACTTCTGGGCAAAATTATAATACCCTTTGCAAGGGTATAAAAACATATAATAATAGTTCGAAATGTACTTAAAATATCCTGAAACAGTCTTCAAACAAGTATTTGGAATTGAAAATTTCGCAATTGCCATGAAACGGCTATGAACGAATATTTTTTCTTTTTTGTTGCTCTTATGAAAATTAACTAATTAATCAGCTAACTTATTTTTTTTTCTTTTTGAAATTTTTTTTTTTTATCATTTTCTAGTATTAAATCATTTTAAAGTTTGTGAAATTATTGTGTTAAGTTATTAGATTAATCCTGCACCCCCCTTCATATACCTATATACTGGAAATGTTTTTATTTAATTTGAGTGAGGAAGATAATGGAACTAATTAGTAAAATAAAATATCATTAGTTGAAATGTGCTAGTCTTGTTTTTATATGAGCCATGCATCGTCGTAGTATGTTAGTAATCTAGTTAGGTGTTTCTCTTGGGAACTCATCCTTGGACTTATTGTTTCGGCATGGGTGATCAGGTAGGGCGGGCAACATCAGCTGTCGCGACAACATCAGCGCAGCCATACAAACCGCATTAGCATTGCATTCCTCCCAGCGCCGTCTTCTAGCTGTTCCTTCGCGTAACGTCCTTTTTGTCTAGGCTTTCCTATCTCTATCTGCTATCCGGTTTCCCTTTCTATTCTATCGATTTTCATTGAGAATCTCCTTCTCCTTCCTAATCAGCACGCGAAGTTAATAGAATTATATGTAGAGCAAGCGAGTGAGTAGCACGGTGGGACATCCCTTCGTAACCCATCCCTTTAAAGACGAAACTTGAGCCGGAACCAGCGCTGCTCCGCTAGACGCTACTTGTCCATCTCTCGCATGACAACAGACAGCAACGTTGTATGTTACAATATGTTGCCCCTTTATCTATAAGAAATTTTAAATAATTCCCATTTTACGAATTTATTAATATATATGGTAAAGACGGGCCGTGTCTTTCTTTGTCTACATATCCTGTCTGTAATCCGTGGCTTTTGCTTGAAAGTTTACGGTGTCATCAATGTTGTGTAGAGATTGGGAACTTTGGCGTTCACCCGCAATATGTTTATTAACATTATAAGCCTGTCCTTGTTGCTTGAAATGATTAACAGTGTTTTTACTATGAGAAGACTGTCTACTGTTATAGTCACGGCTTTCTTCTTTTGGCATAATTGCTGATACATTTGAGTTATTTTTATATTGTCCACTATAATTTGACTGCCACCTGTCAGGTTGTACGATGCTGTTCTGTCCATAGCTTCTACGGCTGTAACTAATAGGTGGTGTATTGGTACCTCTATTGTTATTGAACTGTGATCGATGATCAATTCTTCTGTTATCGTAATTTGATTGCCTGTTACGCCAACCTCCATTTTGTGGGTATGGATTCATTCTATTACCATAATTTGAGTGCATGTCACTATTGGTTCGTTCAAACTCTAATCTTCGCTTATTTTCTTGAAAATAAATATCTCTTTCTTTTATTGCCCAATCAAAGGCTTCTTTAAGAGAACTCGGTCGCATTGACATAACTGTTGCTCCTAACGGACCTCTTAAACCTGTTAAAAATATATTAAGGCATGATTTTGAAAATAATTCACGTTTGGCCTTAATGGCTATTCGTTCCGTATCGCGGCATTCTATCAAATTAAATAGTGCTACTTTGATTTTTGATACCTCTTCATAAAAAACGGAAACCGGAAAATTTTTTTGGGCTAGTTCGTGCAAGTCGTACATTAAGGATGGTTCATCCCGTCGATCAGCGAAATGTAAAAAGTAAATTTTCTTTTATTTCACCCAAACTAAGCCTACACCTGTTGAATTCAGAACATCATTCGCTTTCTCCTCTATCTTATTTCGTATTGGCCTTAAAAGCAGTTGTCCATAGGGGTGTTATCAGTTCCGCAGAATTAACAAACGAATTTCCTCAACATTAGTAATAAATTCATTACTTGCCATCAAATACTACAAAAACTACGAATAGCATCAGGAATCCTGAGCGAAGCAAAAACATCTTGGGGATTTGCCCCTTTAGATGAATCCGAATCTAAAGAGTTTAAATTTAATGCCATTGTTTTTAGATACTGCTTTTTTTAAAGGCTTACTGACAGTCCGGCTCTCTTAGATTTTTTTTTTATATTTTATCTTTTGATTTATATTTTTTACTTTAGTGTTAAGGTAGAGATTTATTGTGTATTAGTATTAGTGTCAAATTGTTGAATGTGTTTTGGTAATGTATTGTTTTGAATGCTTTTAAGTTTGTAATAATTAGTATATTGTGATATGGCTTTCTTGCAGGTATGAATATGAATTCTTCAGCTTCTGTAAAAAAAAAATTGTTTATAATTACTTGACTGGATTTAGAATTGTTTTTGTTTTTTTTTTTTTTTGATAAACAATTATTTAGAATATAAATTCATATATATATTTTGTTCACATACTATAAGTGTGCTGAAGTCAGAGAAGGCCATTGTATACTCCAATGTCTATGTCTAAAAACTAACAGTCATCACCTTATGTGGCCCTTCGTAACGTGCTGAAGCTAGGAAAAGCCCCTGCATACTGCATCGACATGTTCCTATTTGCGGACAGTCAACATTACCTTTACCCGTTCCTATTATCGTTTTTATATTTGTATATATTTCATACATATGTATGATTTTGTGCACTTGTATGTACTTACTCTTAATTCAGTAAATACCAAACCTCTGTACAATGATTTTCTTTGGCATCTATTTATAGACAATTTCTGTAATTATGTAATGAAAGATAAAAAGTTATTGACACATGTCGATTATTTGATGATTGACTGATTAATAATTTTTTTTTTTTTTTTTTTGATTTGACATTTATGGCCTTTACATTGTTTTGATATATTTTTTTATTAAGATGACATATAAGTTATCGTGCTTGAATGGGTATAATATATATTTGTAAAAGAGAAAGAAAAAAAATTTTTTATTTTTCTTCCCTCCTGCAAATTTAATATTATATTAACATTTCTGACTCTAGTTATCACTACATAAACCCTTATACCCATACACAATTTTTTTTTTTTTCAGTTTATAAAAAACTTGTCATATTTTTTTTTCTTTTTCATATTCGTTTTATATTTCGTTGTATATTGAATAAATTATGATATGCTCTCATAATTTGATCCATTTCATATTACTTTTTTTTTTTTGCTTACGTTGTTTTATTTGTGTATTCCATGTAATATTGTTGGTTTTTTATATACGTTGTTCCTTGTCTTTGTTTATGCACTTGGGCACGTATATACTTATATGTATAAATTTGTATATATTTAGCAATTATTTTTATTTTTTTTTTTTTTTAAGTCTTGGTTTATTTAATTAATTTTAAATTTCTTTTGGAAAAATGTTATTTTGAACACGAGCTGCACTGGTCAACGTTTGGCACACGAATGAATTCAAGTCTATAATTTTTTCAGCTCATAGTCATAATCAAGCAAGTAATAACATACCAGTGTTGGTAAGTTTGTTAGAGTTATGACAGCTTACCCTTTTAAGCAACACCTTTTTAGTGTTCATTAGTTACTTTATAGTCATTACTTACACTTATTTACACATTCAAATATGTGTTTACATGTTTGGCTGACGTGGCCTCACTAATGTGCAATACAAACAAAAAAAAAAATTTTTTTTTCAACCATTAAAAAAAAAATTAACCGGATGTGATATACTCTCACAAGTTTAACTCCTTAACCCATGATGGGTAGTCTTGCACTTTTGTTTGGTCGCTCCTTCACTTACATACCATGCAAAAGAAAACACAATTATAAATACATACATACATTCATCTTGAAGAATATAAGTACCGCTTGCATAATTGTTAACAACTTTAGAGGTTCGCCTCCTGACTTGCAGATCCAACTAGTCAGAAGTTCCGGCTGCGCCAGTTATTGGTTGGGAGCGTTATTTATGGGTGCTATGTAATTTTAAAAGACATTTTCTATATGTTTGTGTATTAGGCAGAGCTCGCAAAATATGGTCAATCAAATTTTTCTATACTGTCTGCTCACCGAAATGACAGGAAAAAATTTAACAGAGTAGCTCACTCTCTGAACAGAACACTAGATTTTGATTTTCTAGTATTTTCTGTCTCATAGTAATCGATGAGAGAAACGCACGAAGCTGTCTGACTATAACAGTTTGATGGGGAGAGTTTCGTTCGGGTGTCAGCAGCTGAGCATAAGCAGCTGAGCAAATCAAGCAAAGTGTCCGAGCAAAGTGTCTTTTCTATTGTTGTGTTACACACTCACCTAGGCCTACTAGGATTAAAATATGTTTGAAAATATACAATATTCGATGTATAATAATTTAAATTCTTATTTTTAAGCAATAAGTAGCTGGATCATCCCTAACTTTTTCACGACAATCTCAGTCTTCAACAACGTATATTTAATTATTTGCAAATTAATTCCTTGGACAGATTTATTTAGTCTGGTCGCCAAAACAATTTTAGCAACAACTACAATTGAGCTTTATATCGTCTTTTATGGACAGACCTTTCAAACGTACATGATCCATAATTCCTGAGGCTATTGGAGCCATTTGCAGGGCATTTATGTATTTATTTTGATTATAATTTCACGAAACGCTTTGCAGGCTTATAGTAAAAAGGGCCTGCCGTAGTGGATACAATTTTCACGTTCGGCGCAGTTATTGTTTGCTCATTTGCCTTTCATTTCTTTGTATTTTTTGGACACCGGTGTACTCTTTGACCTCATTAAATGATTTGAACTCTTCTTGGCGTTTAGCCGTCAATACCCCCTCAAAATTTTACATTCGGTGGAAAGCGATGAATTTAAGGTATTGTAAAATTTAAAAATTATGCACTTGGTTCACTTTTTTGCTCATAACTTGAGAACCGTTCATCCGATCTTTATCATTTCTTCGGCAAATCGATTCATTTTGCTAATTACTAACTATCTCTTGAAGGTACAAATCGTCTATCTTCAAAACTGTAGGAGATATAACGTTTTTTCCAAATTGCGGTTGCAAGAGGGGCGTGGCCAAAATTTGGAAACAAACTTGATTTGCGTGCAGATAAAAGAAGTATTTGTCCCATACATGTCAAACCTCTATCTCTTACCATCTCTGTGATCTAGGTGTTCATACAGACGGACGGACAGACGGTCAGACGGACATGAAGGCTCAGAAAAATTTATAATTCTTAATGCCATTGTAGGCTAATTAACAACAATCACCAAGTCGATGTATTGGTTTTGCATTTTACAAAAGCACACATGCATGCATACACACTTATAGTTTACTGAGTCACACACACATGCTTGTAAGACACTTTCGACAAATTCTGAGCAGCAAAGTTCTCTGAGCAAAGCAAGCTAAAAAAATCTCGCATTGATTGAGCAAAGAGCACTTGTGAATAGTCAGAGGTGAGATGTCATTTCGTTAATGGTTCAAAGTGTCTCAGAGTGACTGTATTTTATCTGACAGCCTGTGAAAAGGGAGCATTTTTTGGGAGCTCTGGTATTAAGTTATAATGTAATGCTCCGACTGCCGATTTTACATGTCAATGTTGTATATAAGTTTTGCACAGGTTGCTTTGTTGTTCTAATAATAGATGTTAGTTGATCATTGATGTTGATATAGGTGCGAAATGCACCCATGGTAATGCATCCAGGGTAATGCTTCAAGGATTCTTGCATATCTCTAGCGGTGACTCCGAGTGTAATGCATCCAGAGTAATGCTTCCAGCATTCTTGCATATCTGTAGAGGTAACTCCGAGGGTAATGCATCCAGAGTATTGCTTCTAGGGTTCTTGCATATCTGTAGCGGTAACTCGGGCGGTGAATTCTGAAATGGTGGGAGCAAGTTAAAGTCGGCTCTAACCGACCTCGATATATCCGTTACTCATGAAAAAACATGTTTAACATTGTTCCTGCGTTCCTTAGGGTGACCATCCGAAAAGTATGCAACATTTTTTTAACTCGGCTATTTATCACTTTTTTGCTCATAACTTGAGACCCGCTCATCCGATCTTTATCATTTTTTCGGCGAATCGATTCATTTTGCTAATTACTTACTATCTCTAGAAGGTACTAATCGTCTATCTTCTGTAAGAGATATAAGGTTTTTTCCTGGCATCATTTCTTATCAAATCCATTTCTGACAATTTTGCCGTTTTCAATGACAACTCACATATTTTTGACACTTTGGCAAAAGCAGCTGCTTTGTTTGTTTTAAATAACAGGCGGCACTTTCAAACTAACGAGGACTTATTGGAATATTTGGCAAAAAGAAAAGATATACCCCTCAAGAAAGCAATTTCTCGGTGCGAACGCATTGCCATCACCGTGAAGTATCAGCAGAAATGTAAATGCACAACTTATTTCTACCTAATAGGTAGGTAGTACCTATTTATATTTTAAGCGAAAGTCTCCTGACTTTTAACTTTTTTTCGGGACAATTGTCATCATTTTCAAACACATTTGCAAAAATGAATTTTGATTAGGGTATTACTCTTATATTGAGTTCAAATAATATATATTCCAAATATCAAAACTCTGAACTTCCAAATATGTACGAAATGTCTAAGGTTTTTCCAACCTTAGTGGCCGGAGTGAACCCTTTCCGGTTTTTATGAGGTTTGCAGGCCTGATTTGAAGTAATGTGATAATTGCCTGTGTTAGCGAAGACATTGTTCGACAAAAAAGCATATATGTTCTAAAGTAACTTCGAATTTCTAAAAATCCATTTAGGGCGATATTTTCAAAAATCGAGTTATAAAAAATGCCAAAAAAAAAAGTCGAAACTAATTTTGGCTCATGGAGAATATAAACATTTTCCTTTTATTTTGAATGTAAGACTTCGCAATTGTGGTGAGTAAAAATATGCTATTGATCAAAGAGTAGCCTTTCCAAATTCTGCACTGGAATATCGTTGCGATAAACCCAAGATGTAACTCTTTCGAGTAGTATTCCTGTGAAAATGTCCATATCTGGGTTTAAAAACGAGATACCTCGATGGTTGCTTTAGCTTCAGTTTGTGTTTCTTTTTGGTATTAGGGAGCATCAAACTCTTGTTAAATGAAGCTTTTAAGATGCCGGTACTGGAAAGTATGATCGTGACACTCAGAAAAACGACCGGGATAGTTCTAGACCGATCGGGATAGAATTTATGCCGTTTTGTACTTAAAATTTCAGCTATGTTTTGTTCTTAGGAATGTAGAACGTAGATTTCCGACCTACAGTATAAACATCTTGGTCTTTGGTTAAATGACTTCCTTTGGATTTTAATATTATATAGAGACCTTTAAAGGCTTAGACCAAGAACATTTTGTACTTATTTTTTGAAGTATTATTTTGCTTCAAACATGCTTTGGGGTTGACTTTTGAATTATTACACTTCGATGAAGAACCTTTTTGCACTTATTTTGAGAGTAAATCGGGCTGTACTTAAACCATAATCAATTAATAATATGACCAACGAGAAGGCCAAGCTAACTTCGTCTTTGCCGAAGTTTATATACCCTTGCAAATGTTTTAAAACATCAGAGATTAAAAAATTTTCTAAATAAAACCCACTTTTCGACCTATAGTTCTTGTGGCAGCTATAAGAAATAGTCATCCGATTTTGACCATAACTTCCAAATCTGTGTAGAAGCATATAAAACTAATAATTGATGAAGCGGGAGGCGTTTACATTAAAAACAAAAAGTTTTTCTCACAAAGACCCACTTTTCGACCGATAGTTCCTATGGCAGCTGTAAGATATAGGCATCCGATCCGGTCGGTTCCGACATTTTAGCAGTGTGCAGTAAAAGAAGACTCTGTGCAAAGTTTCAGCTCGATAGCTTTAAAACTGAGAGACTAGTTCGCGTAGAAACAGACAGACGGACAGACGGACGGACAAAGCTCAATCGACTCAGCTCGTCGCCCTGATCAAGAATATATATAGTTTATAGGGTTGGAAATGAATATTTCTGTGCGTTGCAAACTTCTGGGCAAAATTATAATACCCTTTGCAAGGGTATAAAAACATATAATAATAGTTCGAAATGTACTTAAAATATCCCGAAACAGTCTTCAAACAAGTATTTTATAATTGAAAAAATTTTACTTGAAATAAGGATTTTGTACTTGAATCAAGTATTTTCGTACTTACCGAACTATTGACACCGTTCGTACTTGATTCAAGTACAAAAGTTCTAGTTTTTTTTGACTGTAGGCAAGCGTCAGTTGATTAATAAAGGTTGGGGAGGCATTTTTAAAAACTCGAACAATACTCCTGAACTGCACAGTGAGCCTCCCATCTCAGCTAAGGTAGGAGCTGTATTTTCGGTTCTTCAACCATCAACCTTCATGGTGACCGATTTAGGCATATGATCGGGTAAAATTTATTCTCCTATGCTCATGTCAGATACTAGGTCACGCCATCGGCCTTGAATCAAATAGTAGTCAATTGTTGACTCCGATTCGCCTCTGATAAACGTGTGTTCTCCAAGTTCAACACCCATAGTACTCCAATAAGTTATATAATATCCACTGCTCTACGCTGTGTAAATAACACTGCATCCATGTAACCCAAATAGTAAAGCAACATCTTATACTGCTTTTCCTCCAACATTTTTGTATGAAAATTTTACTTTACTTTTCATTACTTCACAACTGTGTAGGGACGTTAGGAGTAAATATCGGGTACTTCATTCTTAGTCACTTTATTGGCAGACTTAAAAGTAGTAAACACACATATAGATCGGGCATATACTTCACACAACTTAACTTAAAGACAAATTATTTACACACGTTCCTCTCGCAACTAACCAAGAATATTCTGCTTAATGCTGGACCAAAAGGCTTTGCCATGTTTTGGTAACAATTCATGTTCAATTTCTTTGTGATACTGCTCCAATAGAAGAGGATCTACAGGACCCCAATGCTTTTTGGGTCTGAAGGCGCCGCGTAATTTGTCCAGCCAAGTTTTGCCCGGCTCGCGTATGATGGCCACAATCATCCAAATGGGCAGCTGTACAATACCAAAGGCCGTAATGGACCAGCCGACAGCTAAAAATTACACATCCACCAAATTCAATAAAAATTCTAATAAATCAAATTGGTCATAGAGATCTCTTACCATAGGCCCAGCTGGGATAGATCTGCTCATTGTAGGTCAAAGGTTGATAGGTGGCATAGAAATATATGAGGATTACGGTCATAATAACGGGCGTAAAGACACTCCAACAGAGTCGCCAATAGAGTCCCACTTTGCGACCCAACATGAATTCAATATCTTTGCACAGTCGATCCGTGCCATAGATCCATCCAATAGTGTAGAGTTCTGCTATGCCCAGGACCAGAGCAATCATGGAGGCGCCAAAGAGTCCACCAGTGTCAGCATGTACCACCACCCTAAGAAGAAAGAAAATCAAGTCGAATCCTTCTACAATTTAGCTGCTTTCTTACCGGTGTAATGTACATCAGTCCAATGACAAAGCTGACCACCGCTATCAACAGCGAGCACTGCCACTGCATAAAGTGGGGAAAGCGATCTCTAATGGCCGTCACCGAGCACGAGGTCATCGCTATATTCGAGCCAATGCCCAGCACAAACAGCATCAGGAAGAACAACACCGAGAATATTTGCGGCAGCTGCTTAAACTTAGCAATGACATCGGGATACGAAATGAAAGCCAATCCTGCCCCACCCTTGACCACACTGCCTATATCATTTGTGCCAATCTCGTGAGCCAAATGAGCCAAAATGCCAAAAATGGTAAAGCCAGCCAGCATCGAGGTGGCCGTATCCAAGGCAGTGACTATGGTTGCATCTCGATGCACGTTGTGTCCGAGTTTGTTGAAGGGACGAGTACATGATGATGTTGCCAAAGCAAACGGATAGCGAGTAGAAGCATTGTGTGACAGTGGCATACCACACTTTCGGATCTAAAATCTTTCCCCAGTTGGGTTTGATGAAATAGTAAATGCCATCCATGGCCCCAGGCAAGGCGACCGCACGCACCAGAAGAACACCCATGATGACGTTAGGGAACAGAGCCAAGAAATACGAGGCCTGCCCGAACTCTTAACTCCACGACGTATTGTAACTGAACCTATTGAT
>JAEIGQ010000515.1:0-25241 GCA_018904275.1 Lordiphosa clarofinis
ATACTAGTGACATACTTGGGCATACTTGGGATATACCAGGGACATACTAGGGACATACTTTGGTCATACTTGTGACATACTTGGGATATACTTGGGACATTCTTGGGACATACCTGGGACTTACTAGGGACATACTTGGGACATTCTTGGGACATACTTGGGACTTACTAGGGACATACTTGGGACATACTAGGGACATACTTGGGACATACTTAGGACATACTTGGGACATACCTAGGACATGCTAGGGACATACCCAGGACATTCTTGGGACATACATAGGACTTGCTTGGGACATACTTGGGACATACATAAGGGACATACTTGGGACATACCCAGGACACCCTACCTAGGACATACTTGGGACATACTAGAGACATACTTGGGACATACTTGGGACATACTTGGGACATACTTGGGACATACTTGGGACATACTTGGGACATACTAGGGACATACTTGGGACATACTAGGGACATACTTGGGACATACTTGGGACATACTTGGGTATACTTGGAACATATTTGGGACATACATGGGACATACCTGGGACATGAGTGGGACATGAGTGGGACATACTTGGGACATACCAGGGACATTTGGGACATGCTTGGGACATACTTGGGACCTCCCCAAGACATACTTGGGACATGCCGGACATACTTGGGACATACTAGGGACATTCTTTGGTCATACCTAGGACATCCTTAGGACATACTAGGGACATACATGGGACATACCTGGGACATACTAGGGACATATTGGGACATACTTGGGACATACTATGGACATGCTTGGAACCTACTTAGGACATACCTAGGACATACTTTGGCATACTTGGGACATACTTGGGACATACTTGGGACATAATTGGGACATACTTGGGACACACTCGGGACATACTTGGGACATACTTTGGACATGCTCAGGACATACTTAGGACATACTTGAGACATACCTGGGACATACGTGGGACATACTATAGACATACTTGGGACATACTTGGGACATACTTGGGACATTCTAGGGACATGCTTGGAACATGCTTGGGACACACTTGGGACATACCTGAGACACACGTGGCATATACGTAGGCCATACTAGGGACATACTTGGGAGATGCTAAGGACATACCCAGGAATACTTGGGACATACTAGGAACACACTTGGGACATACTTGGGACATACCTGGGACATACTTGGGACATACCCAAGGACATACCAGGGACATACTTAGGACATACCTGGGACATACTTGGGACATACTTGGGACATACTAGGACATACTAGGAACATACTTGGGACATACTTAGGACACACTTGGGACATACTTGGGACATGGGGACATACCAAGGACATACTTGGGACATACTTAGGACATACTTGGGACATACTTGGGACATACTTGGGACATACTAGGGACATACTTGGGACATACTAGAGACATACACGGGACATACTTGGGACATACTTGTGGACATACTTGGGACATGCCCAGGACATACTTGGGACATACTTAGGACATACTTGGGACATACTTGGGACATACTTGGGACATACTTAAGGACATACTTGGGACATACTTGGAACATACTTAGGACATACTTGGGACATACTTGGGACATACTTGGGACATGCTTGAGACATGCTTAGGACATCATGGGACATACAATGAACATACTTGGGACATACTTGGGACATACGTGGGACATACTTTGGACATACTTGGGACATGCCCAGGACATACCTGGGACATACTTGGGACATTTACTTGGGACATGCCCAGGATATAGGTGGGACATACTTGGGACATACGTGGGACATACTTGGGACATACTTAGGACATACTTGGGACATACTTTGGACATGGGATACTTAGGACATACTAGGGACATACTTGGGACATACTTGGGACATACTTGGGACAGACTTGGGACATTCTTGGGAGCATACTTGGGACATACTTGGGACATACTAAGGACATACTTGGGACATAGGGAGTACTTGGGACATACTTAGGACATCCCAAGGACATACCCGGGACATGCTTAGGACATGCAGGACATACCCAGGACATACTAGGGACATACGCGGGACATACTTAGGACATACTAGGGACATACTTGGGACATACTAGGGACATACTTGGGACATACTTGGGACATACTTAGGACACACTTGGGACATACTAGAGACATACTTAGGACATACTTGGGGACATACTTGGGACACACTAGGGACATACTTGGGACGTACGTGGGACATACTTGGGACATACTAGGGACATACTAGGGACCTACTAGGACATACCAGGACATACTTGGGACCTACTTGGGACATACGTGGGACATACTTGGGACATACTTAGGACATACTTGGGACATACTTGGGACATACTAGGGACATACTTAAGGGACATACCCAGGACATACCTAGGACATACTGGGACATACTTAGGACATACTAGGGACATACCCAGGACATGCCCAAGACATACCTAGGACATACTAGGGCCATACTTGGGACCCACTTAAGGACATACTTAGGACATACTTGGGACATACCTGGGACATGCTAGGGACATACCCAGGACATACTTGGGACATACTTGGGACATACCCAGGACATACTAGGGACATACTTGGGACATACTTAGGACATACTTGGGACATACTTGGGACATACTTGGGACATACTTGGGACATACTTGGGACATACTTGGGACATACTTGGGACATACTAGGGACATACTTGGGACATACTTGGGACATACTTGGGACATACTTGGGACATACTTGGGACATACTAGGGACATACTTGGGACATACTTTGGGACATACTTGGGACATACTAGGGACATACTAGGGACATACTTGGGACATACTTAGGACATACTTGGGACATACTTGGGACATACTAGGGACATACTTGGGACATACTTGGGACATACTAGGGACATACTTGGGACATACTTGGGACATACTAGGGACATACTTGGGACATACTTGGGACATACTAGAGACATACTTGGGACATACTTGGGACATACTTGGGACATACTTGGGACATACTAGGGACATACTTGGGACATACTTGGGACATACTTGGGACATACTTGGGACATACTTGGGACATACTAGGGACATACTTGGGACATACAGGGACATACTTGGGACATACTTAGGACATACGTGGGACATGCTTAGGGACATACTAAGGACATACTTGGGACATACTTGGGACATACTTGGGACATACTTGGGACATACTAGGGACATTCTTGGGACATACTTGGAACATACTAGGGACATACTTGGGACATACTTGGGATATACCAGGGACATACTTGGGACATACTTGGGACATACTTGGGACATACTTGGGACATACTTGGGACATACTTGGGACATACTTGGGACATACTAGAGACATACTTGGGACATACTTGGGACATACTTGGGACATACTTGGGACATACTTGGGACATACTTGGGACATACTTGGGACATACTTGGGACATACTTGGGACATACTTGGGACATACTTGGGACATACTTGGGACATACTTGGGACATACTTGAGACATACTTGGGACATACTTGGGACATACTTGGGACATACTTGGGACATACTTGAGACATACTGGGACATACTTGGGACATACTTGGGACATACTTGGGACATACTTGGGACATACTTGGGACATGGGACATACTTGGGACATACTTGGGACATACTTGGGACATACTTGGGACATACTTGGGACATACTTGGGACATACTATAGACATACTTGGGACATAAGTGGGACATACTTGGGACATACTTGGGACATACTTGGGACATACTAGGGACATACTTGGGACATACTTGGGACATCCTTGGGACATACTTGGGACATACTAGGGACATACTTGGTACATACTTGGGACATACTAGGGACATACTTGGAACATACTTGGGACATACTTGGGACATACTTGGGACATACTTGGGACATACTAGGGACATACTTGGGACATACTTGGGACATAAGTGGGACATACTTGTGACATACTTGGGACATACTTGGGACATACTAGGCACATACTTGGTACATACTTGGGACATCCTAGGGACATACTTGGGACATACTTAGGACATACTTGGGACATACTGTGGACATACTTGGGACATACTTGGGACATACTTGGGACATACTTGGGACATACTTGGGACATACTTGGGACATACTTGGGACTTACTTGGGACATACTTGGGACAAACTAGGGACATACTTGGGACATACTTGGGACATACTAGGGACATACTTGGGACATACTTGGGACATACTAGGGACATATTTGGGCATACTTGGGATATACTAGGGACATACTAGGGACATACTTGGGTATACTTGGGACATACTTGGGACATACATGGGACATACTTGGGACATGAGTGGGACATACTTGGGACATACTAGGGACATACTTGGGACATACTTGGGACATACTTGGGACATACTAGGGACATACTTGGGACATACTTTGGACATACATGGGACATACTTGGATCATACTTGGGACATACTTGGGACATACTTGGGACATACTTGGGACATACTTGGGACATACTAGGGACATACTTGGGACATACTTGGGACATACTAGGGACATACTTGGGACATACTTGGGACATACTTGGGTATACTTGGGATATACTTGGGACATACTTGGGACATACTTGGGACATACTTGGGACATACTTGGGACATAAGTGGGACATACTTGGGACATACTTGGGACATAATTGGGACATACTAGGCACATACTTGGGACATACTTGGGACATACTAGGGACATACTTGGGACATACTATGGACATGCTTGGGACATACTTGGGACATACTTGACACTTACTAGGGACATACTTGGGACATTAGTGGGACATACTTGGCCATAGTATAGAAAGAAATAATGGGACAATAAGTGTATGTACAGGCTGTTTGCGGGGTGCTCCGTGTTGAACCTGTAAAACGCAATAAAAACTCTGTGAAACAAGTCGCGATCTGCATCCATACATTACACTGAACTGGCCGCGTGGTGGTTGATGGAAATTACTGGAGGCAGGCTCTAATTTGACGCACTTAATTCTACCGAAATTACACATATTTGCCGGGCCGGCAATTGATTGAAAGCACAAGAAGAGCGAAAACCGCGATTTGAATGTGTGAGTACATGTAAATGTAAATACAGCTGGCCTGCTTAGCTTAAATCGAGATCAGCTGGCTCACTCGCACGTGACGGCACTTAAGCGACACATTGCGGAATTTGATAGTACTAGCCCTGGAACCGGAACTAGTTCGATAAGAAATTTGCAAACCTTATGAGTATCGATCACTGATATTGGCGCTCGTTTCGAATTTGTACCAAGCGACATGAACACAATGCGCACACCTCCATACAAGCAGGCACCAGCAACACCGGCTAGGGTTACCGTACCCTCAGTGTCTGGAGCAAAGCGTCTACTGAAGGAAGTATCACCTGAAAAGGAAACACCAGGAGGCGAGCCGACTACTGTTGAACCGCTTAAGCTGGAGGAACTAATGTCTTTTATGTCCTCATTACTGGACCAAAAACTGCAAAATGTTGCTACCAAGACGGATATTGCGGAGATTAAGGCAGATGTCTCCGAGATCAAGTCGGATATTTCTGGGATAAACGAAAAGGTAGAGCTTTTGTCCAAAGAAAATGAATCGCTAAAAGCTGAGCTACAGGAACTACGGGCTTGGAAATCGGAGGAATCACAAAGGCTGCTAAGGGTGGAAGATGCTACAAAGCGACGAAATTTGATCATCAGAGGCTTAGACTCGCGCAAAAACCCCATGGCAGAGGTAAAATCTTTAGTTGCGGATAAATTAAAGATACCGGGAAATCCTTTGATTGAGTCAGCAAGAAAGCTAAGCGAGAAGAACGGCAAAATGATGATCATGGTGGAATTTGGATCTATGATGGCGGTGCAAACGATATTAAAACAGACCAAACTATTAAAAGGTACACAAATATACATTGAAAAGGACTTGAACAATAAACGAAGACAACAAAAACGAATAATGCTCTTTTTGCGCAAGCAACTCCGTGAAATGAACAGCACGAAAATTGTCAATGTTAGAGATGACAGAATGAACATAGCTGATAAGTGGTTCTATTGGAGTGGCCAGGATAAACTCTGCTGCGAAAACCAGCCGGCCGAGTCAGTTTTAAAGCAGTTGTATGGAGACGGATTTGAGTTGGACCTACAATATGAGGAGCTTCTAAAAAAGGCTAACTCAAAAAACTTCTAAGGAGCAACCAAAACAAACCCACAAAGCTAATCAAAATCCTAGCATATAACATCGCAGGCCTTAAATCTAAGTTAATATTTAAGAACTTTTTAAATTACATATGCCACCAAGTATTTCTGCTCTTTGAAACTTTTGTCGATAAAGGCTTTGATGACTTAGAAATGTTTTTCCCAGATCACAAACTTAAATGGGTAGAAGCGAAACGGCGCTGTGCAAAAGGGAGGTCCAGCGGAGGATGTCTCTACGGAATAAATAGGGAACTGATAAAAATATGCGCTTTCACTGAAGTAAACGAAACAGTAGTTATCCAATTAAAGCAACACAACCAAACTTACACTATTATGCCAACCTATTTAAATTGTAATAACTGGAGCACGGATTTTGGAAAACTATACAACACTGTATTAGAAAACATACAAGAGGATGTCATGATTGTAGGTGACCTAAACGGAAGAATTGGCGACCAACAGGTAAACACCGAGGGAAATGATGCTGCTAGAGGATACGCTTCCATATGGAGAGAAGCAAAAGATAAACATCTCGACATTAAGGGCAAAAGCATAATAGATATGTGTGAATGTCTGAACCTAACTGCTCTTAACGGCCGGACTTTTGGGGACGAAGGCGGAGAGTTTACTTTTCGAAGAGGTGAGACGGCGACGACAATCGACTACTGTCTAGTAAACGGAAACTGGCATGGAGCAGTACAAAATTTTCATGTGGACAGTCAAACCTTCTCCGATCATCTCCCACTGGTAGTGATTTGTTCCTTTAGTAACCACGAGGAAATAACCTTCGATGACCAACTACTCCCAAGGCTTAAATGGAAGGAATCAAAAACTATCCAATATAAAAAGCGCTTAGATAGACAACTCAGCACCCAAATCGGACTACCACATCAGCCATACGAAATTGAGCAACAGGCTAATATTGTCGGCGAAGCGGCAAAGTGTATGCAGAGCACTTCTAAAACATCTGGCAAGCATTATGTGCAGCCGTGGTTTGACTCCCAGTGCGAGCAAGCTAGAAAATCATCATTTAAAGCTCTATTGGCAGCCAGAAAAAATGACTCTCTGAACACAAGAGTACAATACCAGCAGGCAAACACAGTGTACAAGACTCTGTGTAAGAGTAAGCAGCAAAATTACTACCATAGAATGCAGCAAGACTTCAACAATGTGAGAAATAGCAAGGACTTTTGGGAGCTGGCGAGAAAACTAAACGGTCAAATTGTAAGAAGGAAAATAGAAGCTGATACTGCAGCACTAGCCACGCACTTTCACACACTTTTGTACACACCGGACCAAACAAACACTCCACGGTATTTTCTCACTACACCTGCAAATGATTTTCTGGACAGAAGCATAGAAGTTGATGAAGTTGAGATAGCTATCCGAAACTGTAAGGATAAAAAGGCACCTGGGATCGATCGCATACCAGCAGAGTTTCTAAAGAACGCGTCACCAGAGTTCATAAAAAGCATCACAGAAACATATAATTGTATTTTCGACGGGGGAACAGCACCCGAGTCCTTTAGAAAAAATGTGGTCTTCCCAATATACAAAAAAGGTGACCCCAAATTACCAGCAAACTACAGAGGAATATCGTTTCAAAATGCAATGGCAAAAGTGTACGCATCAGTACTGCTGCGGCGCCTGACAACTTGGGTAGAAGACTACAAGCTCTTAAGCGAGTATCAAGCGGGTTTCAGGAAGGGATATAGTACTATAGACTCCATATTTATACTAACCACCATTGCAAAATCATACCTCGAACAAAAAAAGAAGCTCTACTTGTTTTTTGTTGATTTCAGTGCAGCCTTTGACACCGTAAATAGAGAAGCGCTTCTGTTTAAGCTAGGTAGCTTAGGACTGTCAACTAAATTCATAATGTCGATTAAAAGCTTATACGAGAATAATACCACGACAATATGGGATGGCAGCAAATGCTCGGAGTGGTTTCAATCAAACACTGGAGTCAAACAAGGATGTATTTTAAGCCCGCTGTTGTTTGCACTTTATATAGATGACCTCCATGCAGAGCTTCCAGGCGGAGCGGTCGTAGGTGACACGACATGCAAAATTTTAATGTATGCGGATGATATGGTGCTGATGGCGGAAACCCCGAGGGAACTACAATGCATGATAAATAAGACCGCAGAATTCTGTGATAAATGGAGTCTTCGAATAAACTGTGAAAAGTCAAAAATCCTAGTAGTTCGTGATGGCAGGGGGCGAAAATCGAAACTTGAACAGTGGTTTCTTAAGACAGAACAACTCGATATTGTACAGGAGTATAAATATCTAGGCGTGACTCTCACCCACCATATGGATATGGAACGGCACCTCATCAACAAACGCAAGGAAGCCACAAGAGCGATAAACAGCACATGGAACACTTTTCACGGGAAACGGCAAATAAAAGCAAGCGCCAAATATAATCTGTTTGAGGCAACATCGTATGAGTATGAGGAAGTTGAAAAACTAAGTCGCATGTATTTAAAAAAAATATTCAAACTCCCACAGAACACTCCCAATTACGCTTTGCATTTGGAAACCGGTTTACCCACTCAATACCACTCTACGCTCAGCAGACATTTCAAATATATGGCGAAAGTAATGCGACTTACAGATCAAAGACTGCCAAAGATTCTAGCCAAGCACCTACTAGAGGAAAAATCCCAATGCTTTGCAGTATGGCAATCGCTTTATGCAGAGTACGGAGCAGAATTCCACATCGACGATGTCGAAAGCTGGCCAAAATCGCACGCGACAATCCTGGCAAATATGGATACACAACACAGAGTCAGATGCGAGAATAGGGCTCGGACCAGCAATGTAAGGCTCACGTATAAAACATTGAACTACAATCTGGGCGAAAACAATTATTTCCGCGACAATCTCGAGACCAATCAAATTAGCATCATACTCAAGGCCAGATGCGAGATGCTGCAACTGGGTTACAAACCCCACATAAGTGATGATCATTGCACCCTCTGCAATCTGAACATGAGAGAAGACGTATTGCACTTTATTGCTGTATGTCCGATTTTAAAAGAGATAAGGTTTCGCTACTTTGGTACAAACACCCTGACTGCAATCTCAGCTGTCGAACTCCTAAATGGCTCAAACTGGTCGTTGCTTGGGACATACATAAGCGATATTTCTACCTATAGGCGTAAAATAATTGCAGGAGATTTTTAAACTAAAACTGTTATATATTAAGCAATACTTTTTGAAATATGTAAAACATCTACAAGAATGGCAAACGGCACTGCCAAGCAAATACTATGAATAAATATATACTACTACTACTACTACTTGGGACATACTTGGGATATACTTGGGACATACTAGGGACATACTTGGGACATACTTGGGACATACTTGGGACATACTTGGGACATACTTGGGACATACTTGGGACATACTTGGGACATACTTGGGACATACTTGGGACATACTTGGGACATACTTGGGACATACTAGGGGACATACTTGGGACATACTTGGGACATACTTACTTGGGACATACTTGGGACATACTTGGGACATACTTGGGACATACTTGGGACATACTTGGGACATACTTGGGACATACTTGGGACATACTTGGGACATACTTGGGACATACTTGGGACATACTTGGGACATACTTGGGACATACTTGGGACATACTTGGGACATACTTGGGACATACTTGGGACATACTTGGGACATACTGGACATACTTGGGACATACTTGGGACATACTTGGGACATACTTGGGACATACTTGGGACATACTTGGGACATACTTGGGACATACTTGGGACATACTTGGGACATACTTGGGACATACTTGGGACATACTTGGGACATACTTGGGACATACTTGGGACATACTTGGGACATACTTGGGACATACTTGGGACATACTAGGGACATACTTGGGACATACTTGGGACATACTTGGGACATACTTGGGACATACTTGGGACATACTTGGGACATACTTGGGACATACTTGGGACATACTTGGGACATACTTGGGACATACTTGGGACATACTTGGGACATACTTGGGACATACTTGGGACATACTTGGGACATACTTGGGACATACTTGGGACATACTTGGGACATACTTGGGACATACTTGGGACATACTTGGGACATACTTGGGACATGCCTTGGGACATACTTGGGACATACTTGGGACATACTTGGGACATACTTGGGACATACTTGGGACATACTTGGGACATACTTGGGACATACTTGGGACATACTTGGGACATACTTGGGACATACTTGGGACATACTTGGGACATACTTGGGACATACTTGGGACATACTTGGGACATACTTGGGACATACTTGGGACATACTTGGGACATACTTGGGACATACTTGGGACATACTTGGGACATACTTGGGACATACTTGGGACATACTTGGGACATACTTGGGACATACTTGGGACATACTTGGGACATACTTGGGACATACTTGGGACATACTTGGGACATACTTGGGACATACTTGGGACATACTTGGGACATACTTGGGACATACTTGGGACATACTTGGGACATGCTTGGGACATACTTGGGACATACTTGGGACATACTTGGGACATACTTGGGACATACTTGGGACATACTTGGGACATACTTGGGACATACTTGGGACATACTTGGGACATACTTGGGACATACTTGGGACATACTTGGGACATACTTGGGACATACTTGGGACATACTTGGGACATACTTGGGACATACGTGGGACATACTTGGGACATACTTGGGACATACTTGGGACATACTTGGGACATACTTGGGACATACTTGGGACATACTTGGGACATACTTGGGACATACTTGGGACATACTTGGGACATACTTGGGACATACCTGGGACATACTTGGGACATACTTGGGACATACTTGGGACATACTTGGGACATACTTGGGACATACTTGGGACATACTTGGGACATACTTGGGACATACTTGGGACATACTTGGGACATACTTGGGACATACTTGGGACATACTTGGGACATACTTGGGACATACTTGGGACATACTTGGGACATACTTGGGACATACTTGGGACATACTTGGGACTTACTTGGGACATACTTGGGACATACTGGGACATACTTGGGACATACTTGGGACATACTTGGGACATACTTGGGACATACTAGGGACATACTTGGGACATACTTGGGACATACTAGGGACATACTTGGGACATACTTGGGACATACTTGGGACATACTAGGGACATACTTGGGACATACTTGGGACATACTTGGGACATACTATGGACATACTTGGGACATACTTGGGACATACTTGGGACATACTTGGGACATACGTGGGACATACTTGGGACATACTTGGGACATACTTGGGACATACTAGGGACATACTTGGGACATACTTGGGACATACTTGGGACATACTAGGGACATACTTGGGACATACTTGGGACATACTTGGGACATACTTGGGACATACTTGGGACATACTTGGGACATACTTGGGACATACTTGGGACATACGTGGGACATACTAGGGACATACTTGGGACATACTTGGGACATACTAGGGACATACTTGGGACATACTTGGGACATACTTGGGACATACTTGGGACATTACTTGGGACATACTTGGGACATACTTGGGACATACTTGGGACATACTTGGGACATACTAGGGACATACTTGGGACATACTTGGGACATACTTGGGACATACTTGGGACATACTTGGGACATACTTGGGACATACTTGGGACATACTTGGGACATACTTGGGACATACTATGGACATACTTGGGACATACTTGGGACATACGTGGGACATACTTGGGACATACTTGGGACATACTTGGGACATACTTGGGACATACTTGAATTGGGACATACTTGGGACATACTTGGGACATACTTGGGACATACTTGGGACATACTTGGGACATACGTGGGACATACTTGGGACATACTTGGGACATACTTGGGACATACTTGGGACATACTTGGGACATACTTGGGACATACTTGGGACATACTTGGGACATACTTGGGACATACTTGGGACATACTTGGGACATACTTGGGACATACTAGGGACATACTAGGGACATACTTGGGACATACTTGGGACATACGTGGGACATACTTGGGACATACTTGGGACATACTAGGGACATACTTGGGACATACTTGGGACATACTTGGGACATATTAGGACATACTTGGGACATACTTGGGACATACTTGGGACATACTAGGGACATACTTGGGACATACTTGGGACATACGTGGGACATACTTGGGACATACTTGGGACATACTTGGGACATACTTGGGACATACTTGGGACATACTAGGGACATACTTGGGACATACTTGGGACATACTTGGGACATACTTGGGACATACTTGGGACATACTTGGGACATACTTGGGACATACTAGGGACATACTTGGGACATACTTGGGACATACGTGGGACATACTTGGGACATACTTGGGACATACTTGGGACATACTTGGGACATACTAGGGACATACTAGGGACATACTTGGGACATACTTGGGACATACGTGGGACATACTTGGGACATACTTGGGACATACTAGGGACATACTAGGGACATACTTGGGACATACTTGGGACATACTTGGGACATACTTGGGACATACTTGGGACATACTTGGGACATACTAGGGACATACTTGGGACATACTTGGGACATACGTGGGACATACTTGGGACATACTTGGGACACACAGGACATACTTGGGACATACTTGGGACATACTTGGGACATACTTGGGACATACTTGGGACATACTTGGGACATACGTGGGACATACTTGGGACATACTTGGGACATACTAGGGACATACTAGGGACATACTTGGGACATACTTGGGACATACGTGGGACATACTTGGGCATACTTGGGACATACTAGGGACATACTAGGGACATACTTGGGACATACTTGGGACATACTTGGGACATACTTGGGACATACTTGGGACATACTTGGGACATACTAGGGACATACTTGGGACATACTTGGGACATACTTGGGACATACTTGGGACATACTTGGGACATACCTGGGACATACTTGGGACATACTTGGGACATACTTGGGACATACTTGGGACATACTTGGGACATACTTGGGACATACGTGGGACATACTTGGGACATACTTGGGACATACGTGGGACATACTTGGGACATACTTGGGACATACTTGGGACATACTAGGGACATACTTGGGACATACTTGGGACATACTTGGGACATGCTTGGGACATACTAGGGACATACTAGGGACATACTTGGGACATACTTGGGACATACTTGGGACATACTTGGGACATACGTGGGACATACTTGAGACATACTTGGGACATACTTGGGACATACTAGGGACATACTAGGGACATACTTGGGACATACTTGGGACATACTTGGGACATACTTGGGACATACGTGGGACATACTTGGGACATACTTGGGACATACTTGGGACATACTTGGGACATACTAGGGACATACTAGGGACATACTTGGGACATACTAGGGACATACTTGGGACATACTTGGGACATACTTGGGACATACTTGGGACATACTTGGGACATACTTGGGACATACTTGGGACATACTTGGGACATACTTGGGACATACGTGGGACATACTTTGGACATACTTGGGACATACTAGGGACATACTAGGGACATACTTGGGACATACTTGGGACATACTTGGGACATACTTGGGACATACTAGGGACATACTATGGACATACTTGGGACATACTTGGGACATACTTGGGACATACTTGGGACATACTTGGGACATGTGGGCATACTTGGGCATACCCAGGACATACTTGGGACATACTAGGGACATACTTGGGACATACTTGGGACATACTTGGGACATACTAGGGACATACTTGGGACATACTTGGGACATACTTGGGACATACTTGGGACATACTTGGGACATACTTGGGACATACTTGGGACATACTTGGGACATACCTGGGACATACTTGGGACATACTTGGGACATACTTGGGACATACTAGGGACATACTTGGGACATACTTGGGACATACTTGGGACATACTTGGGACATACTTGGGACATACTTGGGACATACTTGGGACATACTTGGGACATACTTGGGACATACTAGGGACATACTTGGGACATACTAGGGACATACTTGGGACATACTTGGGACATACTTGGGACATACTTGGGACATACTTGGGACATACTTGGGACATACTTGGGACATAGTGGGACATACTTGGGACATATTAGGACATACTAGGGACATACTTGGGACATACTTGGGACATACTTGGGACATACTTGGGACATACTTGGGACATACTAGGGACATACTTGGGACATACTTGGGACATCCCAGGACATACTTGGGACATACTTGGGACATACTTGGGACATACTTGGGACATACTTGGGACATACTTGGGACATACTTGGGACATACTTGGGACATACTTGGGACATACTTGGGACATACTTGGGACATACTTGGGACATACTTGGGACATACTTGGGACATACTTGGGACATACTTGGGACATACTAGGGACATACTTGGGACATACTTGGGACATACTTGGGACATACTTGGGACATACTTGGGACATACTTGGGCATACTTGGGACATACTTGGGACATACTAGGGACATACTTGGGACATACTGGGGACATACTTGGGACATACTTGGGACATACTTGGACATACTTGGGACATACTGGGGACATACTTGTTGGGACATACTTGGGACATACTGGGACATACTTGGGACATACTAGGGACATACTTGGGACATACTTGGGACATACTAGGACATACTTGGGACATACTTGGGACATACTTGGGACATACTTGGGACATACTAGGACATACTTGGGACATACTTGGGACATACTTGGGACATACTTGGGACATACTTGGGACATACTAGGGACATACTTGGGACATACTTGGGACATACTTGGGACATACTTGGGACATACTTGGGACATACTTGGGACATACTTGGGACATACTTGGGACATACTTGGGACATACTTGGGACATACTTGGGACATACTTGGGACATACTTGGGACATACTTGGGACATACTTGGGACATACTTGGGACATACTTGGGACATACTTGGGACATACTTGGGACATACTAGGGACATACTTGGGACATACTTGGGACATACTTGGGACATACTTGGGACATACTTGGGACATACTTGGGATACGTGGGACATACTTGGGACATACTTGGGACATACTTGGGACATACTTGGGACATACTTGGGACATACTTGGGACATACTTGGGACATACTTGGGACACAGGACATACTTGGGACATACTTGGGACATACTTGGGACATACTTGGGACATACTTGGGACATACTTGGGACATACTTGGGACATACTTGGGACATACTTGGGACATACTTGGGACATACTTGGGACATACGTGGGACATACTTGGGCATACTTGGGACATACTTGGGACATACTTGGGACATACTTGGGACATACTTGGGACATACTTGGACATACTTGGGACATACTTGGGACATACTTGGGACATACTTGGGACATACTGGGACATACTTGGGACATACTTGGGACATACGTGGGACATACTTGGGCATACTTGGGACATACTTGGGACATACTTGGGACATACTTGGGACATACTTGGGACATACTTGGGACATACTTGGGACATACTTGGGACATACTTGGGACATACTTGGGACATACTTGGGACATACTTGGGACATACTTGGGACATACCTAGGACATACTTGGGACATACTTGGGACATACTTGGGACATACTTGGGACATACTTGGGACATACTTGGGACATACTTGGGACATACGTGGGACATACTTGGGACATACTTGGGACATACTTGGGACATACTTGGGACATACTTGGGACATACTTGGGACATACTTGGGACATACTTGGGACATACTTGGGACATACTTGGGACATACGTGGGACATACTTGGGACATACTTGGGACATACTTGGGACATACTTGGGACATACTTGGGACATACTTGGGACATACTTGGGACATACTTGGGACATACTTGGGACATACTTGGGACATACTTGGGACATACTTGGGACATACTTGGGACATACTTGGGACATACTTGGGACATAGTTGGGACATACTTGGGACATACTTGGGACATACTTGGGACATACTTGGGACATACGTGGGACATACTTGGGACATACTTGGGACATACTTGGGACATACTTGGGACATACTTGGGACATACTTGGGACATACTTGGGACATACTTGGGACATACTTGGGACATACTTGGGACATACTTGGGACATACTTGGGACATACTTGGGACATACTTGGGACATACCTAGGACATACTTGGGACATACTTGGGACATACTTGGGACATACTTGGGACATACTTGGGACATACTTGGGACATACTTGGGACATACTTGGGACATGCCTGGGACATACTTGGGACATACTTGGGACATACTTGGGACATACTTGGGACATACTTGGGACATACTTGGGACATACTTGGGACATACTTGGGACATACTTGGGACATACCTAGGACATACTTGGGACATACTTGGGACATATTTGGGACATACTTGGGACATACTTGGGACATACTTGGGACATACTTGGGACATACTTGGGACATACTTGGGACATACTTGGGACATACTTGGGACATACTTGGGACATGGGACATACTTGGGACATACTTGGGACATACTTGGGACATACTTGGGACATAGTTGGGACATACTTGGGACATACTTGGGACATACTTGGGACATACTTGGGACATACTTGGGACATACTTGGGACATACTTGGGACATACTTGGGACATACTTGGGACATACTTGGGACACTAGGACATACTTGGGACATACTTGGGACATACTTGGGACATACTTGGGACATACTTGGGACATACTAGGGACATACTTGGGACATACTTGGGACATACTTGGGACATACTTGGGACATACCTAGGACATCCTTGGGACATACTTGGGACATAATTTGGACACAATTGGGACATACTTGGGACATACTTGGGACATACTTGAGGACATACTTGGGACATACTTGGGACATACTTGGGACATACTTGGGACATACTTGGGACATACTAGGGACATACTTGGGACATACTTGGGACATACTAGGGACATACTTGGGACATACTTGGGACATACTTGGGACATACTTGGGACATACTTGGGACATACTTGGGACATACTTGGGACATACTTGGGACATACTTGGGACATACTTGGGACATACTTGGGACATACTTGGGACATACTTGGGACATACTTGGGACATACTTGGGACATACTTGGGACATACTTGGGACATACTTGGGACATACTTGGGACATACTTGGGACATACTTGGGACATACTTGGGACATACTTGGGACATACTTGGGACATACTTGGGACATACTTGGGACATACTTGGGACATACTTGGACATACTTGGGACATACTTGGGACATACTTGGGACATACGTGGGACATACTTGGGACATACTTGGGACAACTTGGGACATACTTGGGACATACTTGGGACATACTTGGGACATACTTGGGACATACTTGGGACATACTTGGGACATACTTGGGACATACTTGGGACATACTTGGGACATACTTGGGACATACTTGGGACATACTTGGGACATACTTGGGACATACTTGGGACATACTTGGGACATACTTGGGACATACCCGGGACATACTTGGGACATACTTGGAACATTTTTGGGACATACTTTGTACATACTTGGGACATACTTGGGACATACTTGGGACATACTTGGGACATACTTGGGACATACTTGGGACATACTTGGGACATACTTGGGACATACTTGGGACATACTTGGGACATACTTGGGACATACTTGGGACATACTTGGGACATACTTGGGACATACTTGGGACATACTTGGGACATACTTGGGACATACTTGGGACATACTTGGGACATACTTGGGACATACTTGGGACATACTTGGGACATACTTGGGACATACTTGGGACATACTTGGGACATACTTGGGACATACTTGGGACATACTTGGGACATACTTGGGACATACTTGGGACATACTTGGGACATACTTGGGACATAGTTGGGACATACTTGGGACATACTTGGGACATACTTGGGACATACTTGGGACATACTTGGGACATACTTGGGACATACTTGGGACATACTTGGGACATAGGAATACTTGGGACATACTTGGGACATACTTGGGACATACTTGGGACATACTTGGGACATACTTGGGACATACTTGGGACATACTTGGGACATACTTGGGACATACTTGGGACATACTTGGGACATACTTGGGACATACTTGGGACATACTTGGGACATACTGGTGGGACATACTTGGGACATACTTGGGACATACTTGGGACATACTTGGGACATACTTGGGACATACTTGGGACATACTTGGGACATACTTGGGACATACTTGGGACATACTTGGGACATACTTGGGACATACTTGGGACATACTTGGGACATACTTGGGACATACTTGGGACATACTTGGGACATTGGGACATACTTGGGACATACTAGGGACATACTTGGGACATACTTGGGACATACTTGGGACATACTTGGGACATACTTGGGACATACTTGGGACATACTTGGGACATACTTGGGACATACTTGGGACATACTTGGGACATACTTGGGACATACTTGGGACATACTTGGGACATACTTGGGACATACTTGGGACATACTTGGGACATACTTGGGACATACTTGGGACATACTTGGGACATACTTGGGACATACTTGGGACATACTTGGGACATACTTGGGACATACTTGGGACATACTTGGGACATACTTTGGGACATACTTGGGACATTTGGGACATACTTGGGACATACTTGGGACATACTTGGGACATACTTGGGACATACTTGGGACATACTTGGGACATACTTGGGACATACTTGGGACATACTTGGGACATACTTGGGACATACTTGGGACATACTTGGGACATACTTGGGACATACTTGGGACATACTTAGGACATACTAGGGACATACTTGGGACATACTTGGGACATACTTGGGACATACTTGGGACATACTTGGGACATACTTGGGACATACTTGGGACATACTTGGGACATACTTGGGACATACTTGGGACATACTTGGGACATACTTGGGACATACTTGGGACATACTTGGGACATACTTGGGACATACTTGGGCATACTAGGACATACTTGGGACATACTTGGGACATACTTGGGACATACTTGGGACATACGTGGGACATACTTGGGACATACTTGGGACATACTAGGGACATACTAGGGACATACTTGGGACATACTTGGGACATACTTGGGACATACTTGGGACATACTAGGCATACTTGGGACATACTTGGGACATACTAGGGACATACTTGGGACATACTTGGGACATACTTGGGACATACTTGGGACATACTTGGGACATACTTGGGACATACTTGGGACATACTTGGGACATACTTGGGACATACTTGGGACATACTTGGGACATACTTGGGACATACTTGGGACATACTTGGGACATACTTGGGACATACTTGGGACATACTTGGGACATACTTGGGACATACGTGGGACATACTTGGGACATACTTGGGACATACTTGGGACATATTTGGGACATACTTGGGACATACTTGGGACATACTTGGGACATACTTGGGACATACTTGGGACATACTTGGGACATACTTGGGACATACTTGGGCCATACTTGGGACATACTTGGGACATACTTGGGACATACTTGGGACATACTGGGACATACTTGGGACATACTTGGGACATACTTGGGACATACTTGGGACATACTTGGGACATACTTGGGACATACTTGGGACATACTTGGGACATACTTGGGACATACTTGGGACATACTTGGGACATACTTGGGACATACTTGGGACATACTTGGGACATACTTGGGACATACAGGACATACTTGGGACATACTTGGGACATACTTGGGACATACTTGGGACATACTTGGGACATACTTGGGACATACTTGGGACATACTTGGGACATACCTAGGACATACTTGGGACATACTTGGGACATACTTGGGACATACTTGGGACATACTTAGGACATACTTGGGACTACTTGGGACATACTTGGGACATACTGGGACATACGGGACATACTTGGGACATACTTGGGACATACTTGGGACATACTTGGGACATACTTGGGACATACTTGGGACATACTTGGGACATACTTGGGACATACTTGGGACATACTTGGGACATACTTGGGACATACTTGGGACATACTTGGGACATACTTGGGACATACTTGGGACATACTTGGGACATACTTGGGACATACTTGGGACATACTTGGGACATACTTGGGACATACTTGGGACATACTTGGGACATACTTGGGACATACTAGGGACATACTTGGGACATACTTGGGACATACTTGGGACATACTTGGGACATACTTGGGACATACTTGGGACATACTTGGGACATACTTGGGACATACTTGGGACATACTTGGGACATACTTGGGACATACTTGGGACATACTTGGGACATACTTGGGACATACTTGGGACATACTAGGGACATACTTGGGACATACTTGGGACATACTTGGGACATACTTGGGACATACTTGGGACATACTGGGACATACTTGGGACATACTTGGGACATACTTGGGACATACTTGGGACATACTTGGGACATAACTTGGGACATACTTAGGACATACTTGGGACAATATTTGGGACATACTTGGGACATACTTGGGACATACTTGGGACATACTTGGGACATACTTGGGACATACTTGGGACATACTTGGGACATACTTGGGACATACTTGGGACATACTTGGGACATACTTGGGACATTGGGACATACTTGGGACATACTTGGGACATACTTGGGACATACTTGGGACATACTAGGGACATACTTGGGACATACTTGGGACATACTTGGGACATACTTGGGACATACTTGGGACATACTTGGGACATACTTGGGACATACTTGGGACATACTTGGACATTTGGGACATACTTGGGACATACTTGGGACATACTTGGGACAATACTTGGGACATACTTGGGACATACTTGGGACATACTTGGGACATACTTGGGACATACTTGGGACATACTTGGGACATACTTGGGACATACTTGGGACATACTTGGGACATGGACTACTTGGGACATACTTGGGACATACTTGGGACATACTTGGGACATACTTGGGACATACTTGGGACATACTTGGGACATACTTGGGACATACTTGGGACATACTTGGGACATACTTGGGACATACTTGGGACATACTTGGGACATACTTGGGACATACTTGGGACATACTTGGGACATACTTGGGACATACTTGGGACATACTTGGGACATACTTGGGACATACTTGGGACATACTTGGGACATACTTGGGACATACTTGGGACATACTTGGGACATACTTGGGACATACTTGGGACATACTTGGGACATACTAGGGACATACTTGGGACATACTTGGGACATACTTGGCATCTAGGACATACTTGGGACATACTTGGGACATACTTGGGACATACTTGGGACATACTTGGGACATACTTTGGACATACTTGGGACATATTTGGGACATACTTGGGACATACTTGGGACATACTTGGGACATACTTGGGACATACTTGGGACATACTTGGGACATACTTGGGACATACTTGGGACATACTTGGGACATACTTGGGACATACTTGGGACATACTTGGGACATACTTGGGACATACTTGGGACATACTAGGGACATACTTGGGACATACTTGGGACATTTGGGACATACTTGGGACATACTTGGGACATACTTGGGACATACTTGGGACATACTTGGGACATACTTGGGACATACTTGGGACATACTAGGGACATACTTGGGACATACTTGGGACATACTTGGGACATACTTGGGACATACTTAGGACATACTTGGGACATACTTGGGACATACTTGGGACATACTTGGGACATACTTGGGACATACTTGGGACATACTTGGGACATACTTGGGACATACTTGGGACATACTTGGGACATACTTGGGACATACTTGGGACATACTTGGGACATACTTGGGACATACTTGGGACATACTTAGGACATACTTGGGACATACTTGGGACATACTTGGGACATACTTGGGACATACTTGGGACATACTTGGGACATACTTGGGACATACTTGGGACATACTTGGGACATACTTGGGACATACTTGGGACATACTTGGGACATATTTGGGACATACTTGGGACATACTTGGGACATACTTGGGACATATTTGGACATACTTGGGACATACTTGGGACATACTTGGGACATACTTGGGACATACTTGGGACATACTTGGGACATATTGGGACATACTTGGGACATACTTGGGACATACTTGGGACATACTTGGGACATACTTGAATATTTGGGACATACTTGGGACATACTTGGGACATACTTGGGACATACTTGGGACATACTTGGGACATACTTGGGACATACTTGGGACATATGGACTTTTGGGACATACTTGGGACATACTTGGGACTACATGGGACATACTTGGGACATACTTGGGACATACTTGGGACATACTTGGGACATACTTGGGACATACTTGGGACATACTATTGGGACATACTACTGGGACATACTTGGGACATACTTGGGACATACTTGGGACATACTTGGGACATACTTGGGGACATGGACATTGGGACATACTTGGGACATACTTGGGACATACTTGGGACATGGGACATACTTGGGACATACTTGGGACATACTTGGGACATACTTGGGACATACTTGGGACATACTTGGGACATACTTGGGACATACTTGGGACATACTTGGGACATACTTGGGACATACTTGGGACATACTTGGGACATACTTGGGACATACTTGGGACATACTTGGGACATACTTGGGACATACTTGGGACATACTTGGGACATACTTGGGACATACTTGGGACATACTTGGGACATACTTGGGACATACTTGGGACATACTTGGGACATACTTGGGACATACTTGGGACATACTTGGGACATACTTGGGACATACTTGGGACATACTTGGGACATACTTGGGACATACTAGGGACATACTTGGGACATACTTGGGACATACTTGGGACATACTTGGGACATACTTGGGACATACTTGGGACATACTTGGGACATACTTGGGACATACTAGGGACATACTTGGGACATACTTGGGACATACTTGGGACATACTTGGGACATACTTGGGACATACTTGGGACATACTTGGGACATTGGGACATACTTGGGACATACTTGGGACATACTTGGGACATACTTGGGACATACTTGGGACATACTTGGGACATACTTGGGACATACTTGGGACATACTTGGGACATACTTGGGACATACTAGGGACATACTTGGGACATACTTGGGACATACTTGGGACATACTTGGGACATACTTGGGACATACTTGGGACATACTTGGGACATACTTGGGACATACTTGGGACATACTTGGGACATACTTTGGACATACTAGGGACATACATGGGACATACTTGGGACATACTAGGGACATACTTGGGACATACTTGGGACATACTTGGGACATACTTGGGACATACTTGGGACATACTTGGGACATACTTGGGACATACTTAGGTATACTTGGAACATACTTGGGACATACTTGGGACATACTTGGGACTGGGACATACTTGGGACATACTTGGGACATACTTGGGACATACTAGGGACATACTTGGGACATACTTGGGACATACTTGGGACATACTTGGGACATACTTGGGACATACTTGGGACATACTTGGGACATACTTGGGACATACTTGGGACATACTTGGGACATACTTGGGACATACTTGGGACATACTTGGGACATACTTGGGACATACTTGGGACATACTTGGGACATACTTGGGACATACTTGGGACATACTTGGGACATACTTGGGACATACTTGGGACATACTTGGGACATACTTGGGACATACTTGGGACATACTTGGGACATACTTGGGACATACTTGGGACATACTTGGGACATACTTGGGACATACTTGGGACATACTTGGGACATACTTGGGACATACTTGGGACATACTTGGGACATACTTGGGACATACTGGGACATACTTGGGACATACTTGGGACATACTTGGGACATACTTGGGACATACTTGGGACATACTTGGGACATACTTGGGACATACTTGGGACATACTTGGGACATACTTGGGACATACTTGGGACATACTTGGGACATACTTGGGACATACTTGGGACATACTTGGGACATACTTGGGACATACTTGGGACATACTTGGGACATACTTGGGACATACTAGGGACATACTTGGGACATACTTGGGACATACTTGGGACATACTTGGGACATACTAGGGACATACTTGGGACATACTTGGGACATACTTGGGACATACTTGGGACATACTTGGGACATACTTGGGACATACTTGGGACATACTTGGGACATACTTGGGACATACTTGGGACATACTTGGGACATACTAGGGACATACTTGGGACATACTTGGGACATACTTGGGACATACTTGGGACATACTTGGGACATACTTGGGA
>JAEIGQ010000516.1:0-23998 GCA_018904275.1 Lordiphosa clarofinis
GTAGGATATGGTCCATCTATACATGTCCACTGGCAGGATCTAGTGATATCATTATATTGTTATATATATTGGGTTTATTAGTTGTTGCTTTATCGAGATACAATTCAGCCAGCTAGTTACTTAACATCTAGTATCGATAAGTTCTGGCGATGACCAATAAACTGCCGACTAGTCTGACTTGATACTCGCGCTATTACAAAGTAAGCTAATATTTTCCATGGTCATTATCTTCCGCACAAATTAGCTATTCTGAAGTCACAAATGATGATTTAGAGACATTGAAAATTCAAAGTGATTGTTAAGAGGTGTTAAGAGATATGCTGCACTTGACGAAAGCGCATCACAGAAAGTAATTAGTGGCGCGGCCTGGAACCAAAATTTCAGAGCAGCGTGGCAGCCGCCTGACTAATGTCGAACTGGAGTCCAGCAACTGATATGTAGTAAACCAACCTGATCCTGACGCCCAGTAAAAAATGTGACCAAATCAAACATAAATTCGCACAGAGTGGTGAACGACAGCCAATAACAAGACTTGATCGAAATTTCCAGAAACATGAAATGGTTCAAGAAGTTTATACAAAATTACAACAATTAAAGAGACTCCTGAACATTTCCCCCCAGGTGAACTGTTAAAAATAATTGAACAGCCATAAATAGAAGAAGGAGAATGTAATCTGACTTATAATAGTCAAAGAAAGCGTAAGGCCCATCGCATCAACAACAAGCTAAACCGTTATAATCTGAAACAGTGGCGACGTCGACAGCGTATGGAGCCATGCAGCAAGAAAACGAAGAAATAATAAGAAGAGAAGAATGCTATAAAAATGAGCGTCGCATCAACTGCGTTTGTTTTAGCAAAAGAAGTGACAAGTGATTTCTATGGCGACTTATGAGAAAATATAATGGATTCAACATCTCAAAAGTTTGGCCCAGGTTTACGATTTGGATGTTGGTAAAAGCACAGCGTTATTGATTCAAATTAAAGGAATGCCTAATGCGTTACGCTGCAGGCTAAACTCGAGCCACATAAACCTTTTCCGTAGGATCAACTGATCTTAGCATTTGTGGCCGACTGTCCAAATCGGACATGAGACGCACTGAGCAACGCAAATGGTAACAGCAAGAAAAATTTGCCATTTACTATGAGGAGAAACTGGATGCCCGCGCTTGGCGACCATCAACCGATGCGGATAGAGCTAACATGGAGCAGATAATAGAAGATTTGGAATATATAACATATTTTTTATTATTATTTTATTATTTTTTAAGATCATGCTACGCGTGCGGTGAGATGGGGGCACTTTATGCTGTGTGAGCAACATAAGAAAGGCGGTCTCGTAACATCAACAGCTATGTAAGATTTTGCAATTTTTTAAGACAATACCAAGAAATGCATAATTACAGAATGCCTCATAGACTCTGGAAGCGCGCGATTTCTTTTATAAAACAATCATATCTGCCCTAAAGATATTGTTCTTCATCAAGTATTGATTATGTTTAAAGGATTAATAAAGTTCATTTTGAATGCAGATAAGTGAGTCATTGATGCAGTTAGTACTTGAATGCATGTGGTTGAGCTAGATCCGACCCAATGAACCTGATGGAGGAAAAACGTGTTGATGGGAAAGAATTAGTATTATCAAACAACGAGGCAAATGAGGCCTCAATCGACACTACTACAGAGACTTCAGTTTTTAAAACAAAGTATGGGAAAAGTAAATGCATTAAAAGATCAAACGGATAGGACCAAAATGGAGGAAATAGAAAAGGTTAAAGGAAAATTGTTATGTGATACAACGGGTATGAACCAGCTGGGAAATGGTACATCTGTTATGGGGCAACTGTTAGGAAAGAAGACTGGTATGGGCGACTGTTACGTGATAAGACGAGGATGAATGAGCCAAGAAAGAGAACCTGAAAATAAAGTATTAGGAAAAGCGACGATGAGGAAGGATATTGGAACGGAAAGGTCAATTGAAGTGTTGCGGGAAAGTTTTGATAAAGACATGTTAAATATTAATGTGGTTGACGATAGCGGTATTGGAATATAATTGTGGCGAAGAGGTCACATATGAAATGAAAAAGGTCGATTTGTGGAAATGTTTGAGCAAACATATGTAAAGGCAAAAGGCCTGATGTTCCGCTAGTTAAGTGTGAAATGAAGATGACATTGGAAACAGCGAAACCTTTTAGTTGATGCGACGACTTTCTTATACGAGAAAGGATAAGCTACAGAAAATATTAGATAAGTATTTGGAAAAGGAAATTATACGTGCCGAGCGATTCGGGTATGCTTCGGGTAATTTTGGTGAAGAAAAAGATAGATGAGCTGAGGGTATGTGTTGATTTTCGAAAAATGAATAAGTATTTATTGAAGGATAACTATCCGCTGCCATTGATAGACGATCTGTTAGATAAGTTGGTGAATAAAACGGTATTTTCCAAGCTCGACCTGAAAAACGGATATTTCCACGTTTATATAAGTGAGGAGTCGATAAAGTTTACGTCGTTTGTCACACCGTTGGGTCAATTCGAGTTCCTCAGGATGCCGATGGGAATTAAAAATGCCCCGGCAGTGTTTCAAAGGTTCGTGAATAAAATTTTTGCAGATCTGATCAGAGAGAGCAAGGTCGTTGTTTGTATGGATGACATTATGATTGCGAGTGTCGATATGGAAGAGCATTTGGAAACTTTGAAAGAGGTTCTAACAAGACTGGTTCAAAACAAGCTAGAGTTGCGAATGGACAAATGCGAGTTCATGCAATCGAGCATAAAGTATTTAGGATTTCGGGTATCAAGAGAGGGAATCACAGCTGATGACAAGGGCATTGAAGCGATTAAGAATTTTCCAGTCCCAAACAAGGCCCAGCCAGTGCAAAGCTTTTGGGATTGTGCTCGTATTTTAGAAGATTCATTAGGGATTTTCGACAATAGCAAAGCCGCTGTACGATCTGCTAGGAAAGACACGGAATTTATATTTGGAGAAAATGAGTTAAGTTGTTTTTCAACGCTTAAAGAAAAGCTAATTCAATCGCCTATTCTTTCGATCTATAATTATAAGGACGAGATAAATTGCATTGCGATGCAAGTGCTTTAGGCTTTGGGGCTGTACTGATGCAGAGGAAAGAAGATGGAAAATTACATCCAATATTTTATTTCCCTAAACGAACAACTGACGCCTGAAGCTAAGTATCACAGTTTTGAACTGGAGACTTTAGCAATTGTGTATGCCTTGCGTAGATTTAGAATCTATCTTCAAGGAACACGATTTAAGATAGTCACAGATTGCAACTCGTTAACGTTGACGCTAAGCAAAGTTGAGTTGAATCCGAGAATCGCCAGATGGGCGTTAGAATTGCAGAACTATGATTATGAGCTGGTGCATAGACCTGGAAGCAAAAATGCAACATGTAGATGCATTAAGCTGGTGTACTAATATTTTGATAGTGGGAACAAATAGTTTTGAGGACAACTTGGTTATATGCCAAGCAAAGACCCAAAGATCAAAAGAATTAGGAAACAGTTAGAGAAAACGGAACATAAGATGTTTGAAATGAGAAACGGGATTGTTTACAGAAAGGCAAGGAAGACAGATTTATTATTTTACGTACCTGAAGACATGGAAAGTCATGTGATGTACAAGTATCACAATGAGCTCGGGCATATTGGAAGGGACAAAATGATAGCACGACATCGGAAAGTTATTGGTTTGAAAATGTCAAAGAAAAGTGTACTGGACACATAGAGAATTGTCTAAAATGTGTAGCATTCTCTCCAAAAACAGGAAAAACAGAGGGATATTAACATAGTATACCTAAGGGAGATAAGCCTTTTGAGTTGATACACATCGATCACTATGGACCAATAGCAGCGGGGTGATCGAACAAACATATATTTTGTAGTGGTGGATGGGTTTACGAAGTTTAGTGGGGGTTATACACAACCAAAACGACGAATACGAGAGAGGTCATTAAGGCGTTAAGAGACTATTTTAGAGCATACAGTAGGCCGAAGTGTATTGTATCGGCAGAGGTAGCTGTTTTACGTCTAGCGAATTTGAGGAGTTTATGAATGAGTGCAATATAAAACATTTGAAAATAGCAACCGGTTCTCCACAGGCTAATGGGCAAGTCGAGCGCATAAACAGAAGCCTAGGGCCGATGATCGTGAAGCTGGTAGAGCCAGAAAGGATTACACTGGGACTTAGTTGTTGAACAAGTAGAATACGCAATGAACAATACTATTCATCGCAGTATCAAACAGCTCCCAAGTAGAATGCTGTTTGGAATAGAGCAAAAAGGTGAAATTAGTGATGAAATGAAAGATAAACTAGACGAAGTAAATAAGCAAATAAAAGTAAGAGACTTAAAAGACATTAGGAAAAAGGCTGAAGAAAACCAAAAGCGAGCGCAGGAGTACAATAAAGCGTATTATGATAAAACTAAGAAAAAGGCAACAGGGTATGTGAAAGAGATTATGTAGTGGTAAAGAACTTCGATTGTACGATAGGAGCGTCTAGTCCAAAACACAAAGGACCATATGTGGTAGCAAAGGTGTTGAGAAATGACAGGTTTCTGTTAAAAGATGTCGAAGGATTTCAAGTTTCCCGCAATCCATATCAGGGTGTGGAGTGCTCAAAACATAAGGCATTGGATCGGGAAAGGGAAATGAGTAACATAATAGTGTACTAGTTATAAGTTAATTGTAAAGATCACTTGTAACTCTAATTGTAACTTTTATTGTAACCCTGGATCGGGGATCCAACATGTCAGGATGGCCGAGTTGTAGTAGGATATGGTCCATCTATACATGGCCACTCTGGCAGCATCTAGTGTATTCTATTATTATATTGTTATATCTATTGGTTTATTAGTTGTTGCTTTATCGAGATACAATCTAGCCGATAAGTATTTAAGCACTCATTGTTATCGATAAGTTCTGGCGATGACCAATAAACTCAAGCCGACTCAGTCCTGATCGAGCATCGAAAGCGAATACAAGTGTGTGTTTTAAGTTATTCTCCAAGGGTCATTTGTCTCCCACAAAGTCAAGTAGATTTGAAGCGTACGGTTTTCCATCCACGTAATGTGGTAGGCGGTTTTATTCTTGGCACTTCGCAAATAAGTAGTCCCTGATTTGTTCGAGGTGCAATCGTTTACACGAAAATCTCTAGAGATTTCTGTGACACCCCTGATTAGGAGATTTTAATTTATGTTTAGCAGAATTTGGAAGGTGTAGGCCAATATATAATAGTTTAATTGGTAAGGGACTTAGATCCTTATTAGATTTGAATACGCCCACAACCGATTCCGACTCCCACATTGAAGGGCATTTTCAAATATATCGACAGAAGATATTAGTGCCAGGACTTTTGAGACTATATAGTCACCATAATGGTATTTCAGTTAGTGTTAAGGATAGCATAGAGTAGAGGGTGCAGGGTATTTTGTAGTCGGGGCAATCGAATGCAGCACTCTTACTTGTTTCTCTTGAAACTCCGCACATTACATGCGGCCAATCCATACGGCCCGATTGCTGTCGATGGCTTTGAGGCTTATATGTCCAGTGTAACGATCCTATTGATTGCCGGCTCACGCTCAGGGCAGTCGCGGGTCGCTCCAACAAATTTACTTGGCGGAGTTTGGTTATTTTGGTTATTTTGGTGCGTGTTTATTGGCCTTAAAGTACTCAATTGACAATAGTGACCCTTAGTTGACTCTAACTCAGCTTCTTTCCTACCGCTTATAGCTAGATGGCTTAACTCAAGGACTTGAAGCTGCTTCTTATTCCTCGTTGCTGTGGTTTTAGCCGCGCGGGCCTAACGATTCGCCTGGACACGCTTGCTCGTCGCAAAACTTGCCAGCTCTCGTTTTCACCGCACCTCTCGAGGTCTGTTGACGTTTGGATCTTGACAGGAGTAAGGGGCTGCCTCTCTCTGGCCCACGATTCACCCGGACACGCTTGCAAATTTCGCAGAACTTGCAGGCTCTCGTTTCGTCCCGCACAGTGTGAGGATCCCAAACCACGTTTAATCGCACTCAGTCTGTCACTCTCCCAGGTCCCGTTGTTTTCCACTGCCCTTCTCTTCTGTCTCTGCGAGTGCGAGTGTGAGCGTTTTCGGGCAACGCTCTACATAATTTAAATTTTCATTTACTTCTAGTCTGAAATATTAATATAAATATCTGACATTTACTTTTCTTAAATATTACCATTATTCTTCGTTGTAAGACTTCAAAAAAAAAAAACTCACACTCCTCCCTTTCTTTGGTAAACCAAAAGAATTCTCGCTTCCCTTGCACTTCCCTGTCCGTCTGTTCCAGTTTCATATTTGAACATTTAACCGTTTCCTTACCGTTTCCCGAATTCCCCTGTGACAAGTTCCCAACCGGTGACATTCGCCCCTCGGTGACATTTCGCCCTAGTGGAATTTTCCTCCCAGTGAATTTTCCCCCTTCCTGCTTAATTTCCTTTTTTCCCCATTCCCCTTATTCACTAACAGTGTGACCCCCTGTCGTGATCGTGGCTTTGCACGCGGTACCAAACTCACTTCTCTACTATGAACACGCCATTACTTCGAAACTCTATTGACGAAAATTTTTTACATTTGAAAATTTTCGTCAATGGATTCGAAGTAATGGCGTGCTCATAGTAGAGATGTGATCACGACAGGGGTCACACTATTTAAAAAGTTTTAAAAGTTTTCGTGTTTTTTTTCAACCAAAAAACGACCCCAAGTTGCCTCCCATCTCCCCGGACTTTTCCCTCACCCCCACATTGGTAAGTCTTCGTTTCATTCTTTTTTCATTTTCTTTTTATACCCGTTACTTGTAGAGTAAAAATGGTATACTAAAGTCGTGCAAATGTATGTAACAGGCAGAAGGAATCAGTTCCGACCATATAAAGTATATATATTCTTCATCAGCATCAACAGCCGAGTCGATATAGACATGTCCGTCTGTCCGTCTGTCTGTATGAACACCTAGATCTCAGAGATGGTAAGAGATAGAGGGTTGACATGTATAAGACAAATGCTTTTTATACTTGCAGGCATATCAAGTTTATTTCAAATTTTGGCCACGCTCCCTCCCGCTCCCGCAAATCGGAAAAAACGTTATATCTCCTACAGTTTTAAATATAGACGATTTGTACCTTGTAGAGAGTAGGTATTAGTAAAACGAAGAAATGATAAGGATCGGATGAGCGGTTCTCAAGTTATGAGCAAAAATGTGAAAAATAGCCAAGTTAAAAAGTGTTGCATACTTTTCAGATGTTCACCCTAAGTAACGCAGGAACACTGTAAAACATGTTTTTTCATGAGTAACGGGTATATCGAAGTCGGTTAGAGCCGACTATAACTTGCGCTCTCGTTTTTTTTTAATGCGAACGGCTTCCCCTCACGCTGCACACCTTCTCAGCCCCGCCCCCGCTCGTCCTTAAAGACACGGACGCCCATTCGGCTAAACTTCAGTCGATATCGTCCAGTAGCCCCGGACAATATGTGCGCCCTTCGCCGGGTGCCCATATCACCGATGCCTCGCCTCTGCAACGCCATGCTCACCTCGTGTGGCCATTCTGCTGCCGCCAACAGACGCCATCTGGCCGGCCTCCAAGGCCCTGCCTCATGCCAACGCTGCCACTGCTCTCGCGGATGAAAGCTATTCGCCTCCGGCTCTCTCCACCCAGGTGCTGCCGGGCAATGATCCGGCTCGGCCTGCTCCTGACCCACCGTTTCCATTGGCGGTGGCTGTGCTGGCCTTGCCGTAGGTTCGGGGCAGGATTGTTGCCTCATGAAGACTGGCCTCCCCTGCTGCCGTGTCTGCTCTGGCCTTGGAGCTTAGCTCGACTGAGACACTGCTGCTTTGACAGCTTCCTACGAGAACTACTTGGGGCAGCTCCCTGATGTTAATGCCACTCGTTTCTCCGGGCACCACCACCGGCTCATTCTACGTCCACACGAGGACCGCCTGATGCTCCCAGTGCGTTCTCTTGAAAATCGAACGCTTGACCCGCCTCAGCACCGGAACTTCCTCACATCTGGATCTATTCGCGGGGGTGCACGCTGTCGCTGCCCGGTGCCCGGAACGGGCCGTTATTTGGGCCGCAGGCCCTCTGGTTCGCCCTTTTCAGCTGGCGGAGAGTGCTATCTCTGCCAGTTGGCCTGATCTACCAGTTCCTCGGGCCGCAAACTCAACGGAGACACGGGCGGTTCCTCGCTAACCGGTTCTAACGGCGTGGTTGCCTCGCTGCCCATGGTTGGCCTGGCTTCTTTCGCCTCCACCTACAGCGCACCACCAGAAGAGGACCACGATGACTCGCCCATGCTCCAGGAAGACGCAGTCGCGGCCGAGCAGCTGGAGCGTATTGAAGAAGAATGTATCTCCAATACATCGTCCCTTCTGGGAGCCAGGCCTCCGCCTTTTACCTCCGAGTCCTGGGTAAGTCTTCGGCTTCCATTCCCCGCTCGCGCCTCAGGAAGGGGTAATCGTTGCTGCCTGCTGTCTCGCTCGAACCTAAGGCAGCTCAGGCTCTCTGGCTATTTTCGCCACTTATTAACCCGCGGCTGGCCGCTGGGTTATTTAAGACCATTTCAGTTCTGAATTCCTTTTCTATTTCCATTAACCGTTATGGGTTAACTTTTAAAACAATCAAACAATTTTTTTTTTTATTTCAACAGGTTTTCGCATTCTCCGGTCCGTAGTGCGGCCTCAGTGCCCGGTTAGCGTAATTTACAAATTACTGGCGAGGTAAAACCTACCACTTTAAACGGTCCTCCAAACCTTGGTGCCAGTTTTGCCGCGAAACTATCTGCAGCCTTTGATAGGTGATGCTCCTTAGCCCAGACCAAATCACCTATGACTGGTTTCCAGGCTCGACGACGCAAATCATAGTGACGAGCCTGATCTTGTGCAGAGCGTTCCAGATTCCGACGCACAAGCTCAAAGATTTCTTTTAGCTTGCCGTCCTTTTGTTCGGGATTTTGCGCTGCCTGCCCCGCACCCAAGGCAGTTTCATCGAACAGTGCTTGTGATAGTCTGGGTTCCCATCCCTGTGTTATAAATGCTGGGCTGTACCCTGTGAATTTAATCACACTGGTATTAACAGCCAACATTATTTTGGGCAAAGCTTCATCCCACATCCTCTGATCCTGCCCTGCAAACTGTGAAACCATGGTCTTCACAGATCGATTAACTCTTTCCGTGCGATTTCCCTGCGGAGTATACGGAGCTGTGTACTGGTGACGCACTCCCAGCTTTTCGACAAATTTTGAGAATATTTTGCTCGTAAACCACATCCTCATGCCCGGCTCGATGAGGCATACACGTTATTTCAGGGACCGTAATCATTATAAGTTTTAAAATTAAACTTATTCCATAATGATTACACAAGATTACAAAAAAAGGCCAACTTTTGCAACAGAGAACTTTGCAAACGTTCCTTATGTATTTTTGGTCGCTGAACTCAGATATATTGTCCGTTTTCTCCCAGCACGTCAGGTTCACGAGATATTTGCATAAACGTGTGTTTAGCGAGGTATCCTTACATTTGTTGGTCGTGTGGCCACATTAAGTGTCCTATTCGAACCAACTTTGTTTTAATGTAAGCTGCATTGACTGACGTTACAGAAAAACCAAACACGAAGTTTCGATTTTGCTGATAAGGTACAAATTTTTGGACTTGAACATTAAAAATGTGGTTATTTTTTAAAAAAATCGATTTTTTTGCAAGTTTAAAAATTCTGTAAATTTTTCCGCTTATATTAAAAATCTTTGAAAAAAAAAATTAGTAGTCTTTTGTTTCTTTTTATTTTGCATATTTTCAGTTTTTCGATATCATTGCGTTTTTTAAAGTTATAGCCCAAAAACAGTTTTGAAGATAGATTCGTACCCTTTAAGATAGTTGCTAATTAGCAAAATGTAACGATTTGCCAAAGAAATGGCAAAGATCGGATGAACGGTTCTCAAGTTATGAGCAAAAAAGTAAATCACCCTCTCACCACCCTCTCCCACCTTTTTACAACTGACACCGCACACTTAGAGAGAGAGAGAGAGAAAGAGAGAAAGACTTAGATATAAGCGCAGCACCAGCATTGCATTCAGCTTCTACTCCAGGTACAGAGTATGTTATAGTCGGCCTGACCGACTTTCTCGCATGTTCTATTAAATTGTTTTATGGACAAATATTTTAAATTAGAGATTAAAACTAACTTAATTAACTCTAAACCAGTTATCTTTACTATCATAATCGGATAATATTTGCAATACAGAAAACAATTTATGGGTTAAATTCTACTCTACATTTTAAAATGTCTCGGTTCGGTTCATTTCAGATAATGTTCAATGTTCCCAAAATAGTCATAATCTAGTTACCACTATATAAATACACATAGTAGCATGAAGTGTAACGAAGAAATAAATCTTCCATCACTATTAAAGTTAAGGCAATTCAGTAATTACGTATTTTTTACCCATCGTTATTTTAATCTAAAATCATAAAAAAATTAATTAACATCCCAAATTCAAGAGCACCCTCACAAGCATTGTTTATTTTTAATCGTTGTTATCGAGTCGTAAAATGGGTCGCAAGAGTTTTTGCATTTCGCGGAGTTTACCACACAGAGAAAAAAAATTCAAAAGCTACACGGAAATGTAGAATTTCTACACGTTTCGACCGGGTTTTTCAACCCACTATTTTTGTGTAGCTTTTCTAAACGCCGCGTGTGGCTTCCTGAATTCTACACGGCGCGTTTAGGTTTTACACACGCGCGTGTGGCTTTGTCATTTCAACACGCGGCGCAAAAAAGCTACACGAAAGTAATGGGTTGAAAATCCCGGTCGAAACGTGTAGAAATCCTACATTTTCGTGTAGCTTTTTAATTTTTATACACTTGAAAAGTGTATTATAATTTTGCCCAGAAGTTTGCAACGCATAGAAGGAATCATCTTCGACCACATAAAGTATATATATTCTTGATCAGCGTGACGAGCTGAGTCGATTAAGCTTTGTCCGTCCGTCTGTCCGTCCGTCCGTCTGTCCGTCTGTCTGTTTCTACGCGAACTAGTCCCTCAGTTTTGAAGCTAGCGAGCTGAAATTTTGCACAGAGTCTTCTTTTGTTTGCACGCTGCTAATATGTCGGAATCGACCGCATCGGATGACTACTTCTTGTAGCTGCCATTCAAATGATCAGTCGAAAAATCTGTTTTAATGAGAAAAACTGTTTTTTTCTTAATATTACCGACAAGCGATTTCAAGTGTATAAAAACTTCGGCACGGACGAAGTTAGCCTTGCCTTTCTCGTTTTTTTTTTTTAACAAATTTATATTTTTTTACTTACTCTGGTAGATTTGAAATCCCGGCCCCTTGGACTGAAACATGATTGGAGTGATGGCTTAGACGTCTCCGCCACGTCACGCGTGTAAGGGAAGGCCTCTAAGACATTACTTGTATTGAATCTGCTAAAGGCACAATCCAATATTTGCTTGCTTGTAATTCTCAAGTTCTAATTCAACGCTATCGCTATTTATATACAGGCAACAGAAATTCGCGCACGATTCGTTTAGATTTTTTACACGCAGCGTTAAGGCTTTGTTAATCTAAACGTACATTTAGAAATCCCACACGACACGAAAATTATAAGAATTCAGTACTGATGTAGAGCTACATTTTTCGTTTAGAATTTCCACACGCGCGTGTAGCATTTCAATATCCAAACGTCAATGTAGAAAATCTAAACGTCCGTTTGGTAATCAGATTGCTGCATGGAAAATTTAGAATTATTAAGGGAAACAAGCTGATTTTCAAATGTCGTGTAGACTTTGCTTTTGCACACGCAGCATTTAACTTTTCTACTTTTGCATTTAGATTTTTAATTCCTACACGTCGCGTGTAGCTTTTCACACGTCCGTGTGGCTTTTTAAATTCAACACGCAGCGTGTTCAATTTAACAGGGCGAAATACGTTGCGTTTAGGTTTGACGTTTCTACACGCGCCGTGTAGCCAATTTTGTTTTCTCTGTGCACATGGAAAATAATGCATCGGAGTGCAAACTTTGTAAAACAACTTTCACGGGAAACTATGTCTGCAATCTAAAGCGCCATTTGGAAGCCTATCATAGTAAAAAGTACCAGTGCGAACTGGCTCGAGAAGATTTTGAAGAGATCCCAGAAAAAAAATTAAGTTTTCATCGACTATGTGCCAAAGTGAAGTCAAAGATGCATGTGTTGATCTGGTGACCACCGAAAAGATGCCGTTTTCAATTCTGGACTCAAATGGCTTTAAAACATTAACTTCGCAGATTTTTATTGGCCTGGATATGCCGGCTGTGAATTCAAGGAACATTATGAGTTTGGTGGAGGATAAATATGATCAACTGAAGTCGAAAATCGTTGCCTCACTCAACAGAATGATATGCCTCAAAATGGACACGGCTACAAGATGTAATCTCGGAGTCCTAGGCATAAATGGCCAATATTACAATCGCGGTACAATTTGTGTGACGACCTTAGGTATTATGTAAATGTAAAGTGGCTTTGTGTGGCCCAGTGGTTAGAGTGCTGGACTGCTGGGCGGGAGGTCGTGGGTTCGATCCCGCCTCTGAATATCTAATAATAAAAGTTTTTTTCTTTCTTAGGTATTATAGAGCTTCACAAATCCCACACGTCCGAAAATCTTTGTGCCGAAATACACTCCATTTTGAACATTTTTAATATGAAAAAGACCCAAGTTTACGCGATCACGACTGACAATGGGCGCAATTTGCTGACAGCAGTAGAGCTGCTAAATGATTGCCCGGCAGAAGATAAGGAAGACTCTGGAGATGGGAGTTTGAATGTTGACGAGCTGCTCAAGGACTTACTTAATTTTATTGACAAAGCCCGTAAAATAGTGAAAGTTTTGAGAACCCCTACATACAGGTACTTTTTATTTGCTATTTAATTCTCCAAAATAATACTATTTTATTTTTACTATTAAAGATGTTTAATAGTTGCTGAGTCACTATCACCGCCACAGCTTGATGTTGTGACTCGCTGGAACTCGACATTTACAATGCTTACTAAATTAGTACAGTTCGAAGACTTTTGCAAGAAGCACTTGGGACTTCCACTTTAACTCACTTCATCTCACTTCAGCAAAAACCAGCCACAGTTCCATATTATATAAGTGCATCGTAAAAAGAGAAGAGTCGCTATTAGAAACCATGTGTCGTGTGCAGTATTTATTTGGATCCACGGATAAGAAGAGTTCTGCAGCAAAATCCAATGAAACTTATGCTTGCTAAATCTAAACTTAAGTTACTTATTTCGCAAATTTACAGTTTGGTGCAAACCGTAAGTATATTTTCCATTACAGTCTTATACATCGAATATGAAATTTTAAATTTCATTTTTTTATGGAGTACTGGGAGATCAAGAAGCTTCAGTACCCAAATTGGTATGAGCTTGCCAAAGTCGTTCATGCGGTTCCTGCAACGCAAGTGAGCGTGGAACGTTCATTTTCAGCCCTTAAATTGGTATTTACGGAGTTAAGAAGCAACATTACAGCGGAGTCGTTGCAAAAATTACTATTTGTAAAGCTAAACAAATAACTAATAAAATAAAATACTGCATTTTATATTTTCATCTTGCTTCATTTATTAAGAATGTACTTCAATCTTTCCAAAATTCCTTATGGTAAAGCCGTAATTTCTTGTTGAGTCTTATTTTTAAGCAAAAAAAAAATAAAACTCAACGATAATCATTATTTTTGAGTTTTATTTTTTCTTGATCAAAAATAATCATTATTGCAGAGTTTTATTTTTATACCCTTGCAAAGGGTATTATAATTTTGCCCAGAAGTTTGCAACGCATAGAAATATTCATTTCCGACCCTATAAACTATATATATTCTTGATCAGGGCGACGAGCTGAGTCGATTGAGCTTTGTCCGTCCGTCTGTCCGTCTGTCTGTTTCTACGCAAACTAGTCTCTCAGTTTTAAAGCTATCGAGCTGAAACTTTACAATTATTAGTTTTATACGCTTTTACACAGATTTGGAAGTTTTTGTCAAAATCGGATGACTATATCTTATAGCTGCCATAGGAACTATCCGTCGAAAAGTGGTGTTTTACTTAAAAAAATTGTTAGTTTTGATGCTGACGTTCCTAAACTCTGTTGTATTAAAACATTTGCAAGGGTATAAAAACTTCGGCGACGAAGTTAGCTTGGCCTTCTCGTTTTTTGCTTAAAAATAATCATTACGAATGAGCAATATTAATAAAATGTTTATGTAGGGGGGTGAAAAGTCTCCTGACTTAGGGTGAGCGTCTTCAGTTGGGGGTGAATTATATTCACAATATCGATGGAGGGTAGAAAAAACGCACGTCACTTGGTTGGGTGTTCAACTTCAATAGTGATGGTTTTTATATTGCTTCATTGCACATGTATGTAACGATTACTTAAACTAGTTACAGATAAACTTATATCTACCTAACTAGGACTAGAACATATATTTGGGACGAAGGAAACGAAACATTGATTCTTCATATCAACATTCCGGCCCCCTTGAACTAGTTGCAAAATTGACTTCATTGAGGGTTGCACTAGTTGTAAAATTGACTTCATTGACGGTTTCGAAGGGTTTAGGAGGGTTCAGTAGTGGGTGCTCACGCACGGCAGACACCCGACAAGGTCCAGCCAAAGACGGTACTTTGGGCTACTGGGAGTCCTGCAGTGCCTGGAATAACGCCAGCTCGGATGATATCCGTAGATGTCCGAGTATGATTGCCACAGTACTCGGGCGGAAGAACCTGTCATCTGCCAAAGTAATATGGTCGAATTTGTCCTTTATAATGGCATCGATCGGCGTGCTGGGAGTTCGCATATTGAGACCAGGATCAATTTTAAGAACCACCTCCAGCCTAAACTCCTTATCCAACATGGACCGGAGCACTGCTGAGCATGCCTCCTCGTCCCCTATCTGCACACTGTTGAGGTGGAACGCTCGAGCCATCGAGGCGTTAATACGACTCACAGGCTCGCAAGAGTCAATCAGTGCTCGAGTCTCGTACGTGGTGGTTCCATTGTCCATCACCACCGTGGCAGTTGGCAGCACTTGGGGGTTGCGATGCTGCAGCAGTGTGGTCAGGGATGGAGATCGGAGGGCGTGGAGGCCTGAGGGCATGGTCGGCGGTTCTTTGGTGCAGGGGATGCCCGTGGAGACGGTTTTCTGGGTGACCTTTCGCGGAAGTGAAGAAGCGTGTGGTGGTCCTTGTCACATAGGCGACATTTGTCTTTACTGCGACATGAGCCCCCAGAGTGTTGATGAGCGAGACAGTTCGCGCAATACTTATTAGCAATTACTGCTCTCAATCGCTTCTCGACGTTTAAACGCAAAAACTTCCTGCACCGTTTCAGTGGATGGATGCCTGTGCAGACTCGGCAACGGTAGGAGTCAATACCTCGAGAACATCTGCGGTCGATGGCTTCTGCTGATTTGCGAGGACGTGGAACCATGATTATGATTGGACTATGGAAAGAAAATAATGAGGTTGATGGATTAGTTTGCGTGGTGAATGGAGGTAATGAATTACGAAAGATGAAGATAGAAGAGTAGTTTAAGCAGAGAAAGGACTTAATTCGCGATTTGGGCTTGGAGATTTGATTCAGTAGGAAGAAAAATCAGCTTAACTACAGGTCTTCTTATTATACCACGTGCGGTACGGATATCTACCACGCGAACGTTCTCATCTGCGCCAGGATATGCGCTTGTGACGCGGTCAAGTCGCCATTCGTTGACTGGGACATTATCCTCCTTGATAATGACCATATCGCCACTTTGTAGATTTTTAGTCGGGGCCTGCCATTTGTTCCTTTTATGAAGTTCCTTCAGATATTCATCTTTCCACCGGATGCAAAACTGCTGGTTGAGAGCCTTAAGTCGCTGCCTGCGATTTATAATTGACATGGCACTGGTCTTAATTTCAGGCTCAGCTACGGAAAGAAGAGGTCCGCCGACTAAGAAATGTCCTGGGGTCAAAGCTAGTAAGTCAGTAGGGTCTTCTGACATTGGAGAGATTGGCCTTGAGTTGAGGCAAGCTTCAATCTTTGCGAGGAGAGTGGATAGCTCTTCGAACGTGTATTTTATGGATGAGGTGGATTTATAGAAAAGCGTTTTGAAACTTTTCACCCCTGCTTCCCAAAGGCCACCCATATGAGGAGCGCTTGGAGGATTAAAGCGCCAGGTCAAGTTTTGGTGGCTGTATTTTGACGTGATAAGTGCCTTTGCCGCTTCTTGGAACTCATGCGTTAGTGCTCTTGAGGCTCCGACAAAGGTCTTACCATTATTTGAGTGCATTTGCTGTGGACATCCACGTCTGGACACAAAACGAGCAAATGCCGCCAAAAACTGCTCGGTTGTTAGGTCTGTTGTGGCTTCTAAGTGGATTGCCTTTGTGCTAAAGCACACAAATACACACACATAACCTTTAGTGATGCGACAACCGCGACCTGCATAGTTTTTCACGTCGAAAGGACCCGCTAAGTCAACACCAGTATGGGTAAAAGGACGAGGAAGGTCGTTCTCTCTACTGGTAAGGCGCCCATAAGCTGAGTTTGAAGCCTCTTCTTTTGGATTATGCAAATCTTACAGCTGTTAATTGTGGATTTGACCAGGACCTTAAGTTTGGGGATCCAGTATTTTGATCGGATGAGACGCATTGTTAGTTGATTTCCACCATGGAGCGATATGCGATGTGTGAAACGGACAAGCAATCGCGAAAGTGGACAGGAATACGGAATGATAATAGGGTGACGTTCGTCATAACTCAAGGAGTCAGATGCTCTCACTCGACCACATGCCTTAGTAGCCCCTCGCTATCAATAAAGGGGTTCAGATTGCCAATGCTACTTGATGGCGGAAGCGGCCGTTTGTCGCGTAGGCAATCGTACTCATTTTTGAACTGTCTTCGTTGTGTGTACCCAATGAGCACGTTCTGAGTCTCAGTTAATTCTTTATTACTAAGCTCAGAAGGAAACTTTGTAGAGTGTTTTTTGCATCGCTTGACAAAACGGATAACAAAGGCCATTACTCGGAGTGCTTTGTTGAATTCGGAAAAACGGTCTAACAAATCGAAAGATGGTGGTACCATAGTTAACGTACACTTGACCGTGCGTTGCTCTATGTCAGTTTCGACTGCTTCTATCATTGACGGCCATTCGTGCTTTGGAAGTGCTAGCCATTCGGGTCCCTGCCACCACAACTTGTTATTCAGCAACTCTTCTGCTGATATTCCTCTGCTCGCGTGGTCGGCTGGGTTGTGTTCGGATATGACATGGGACCATTGGCTAGAATCGACGGATTCGATTATCTTGGACACTCTGTTCGCCACAAATGTTGTCCAGTTGCAGGGTGGTTTGTTCAGCCAGGCTAGAACGATTGTGGAGTCTGTCCAACAATACGTTTCAAAGCTCTCTACTGGCAACTCTGGGAGAACTGTCGCCACAAGTTCAGCCAGGAGCACTGCCCCGCACAACTCTAGTCGCGGTAAGGACACAGTCTTAACTGGCGCCACTCGAGTTTTTGCACAGAGGAGATTAATGGAAACCCCCTGCTGTGTCTCACTGCGCACATAAATTGCAGCACCAGATGCTCTTCGGGAGGCATCACAAAACCCGTGGAATTGCAACTTTGCCTTGGGAACAAATTGAAGCCATCTCGGAATACGTACTTCACGTAGCACAGGATAATTAAGGAGGAATTCCTGCTAACTCTGGAGAAGGTCTTTTGGTAGTGGTTCATCCCATGCAAGATCCCTCAACCAGATCCCTTGCATAAACATTTTTGCTCGGACAATAAAGGGTGCGAGCCAGCCCGCTGGATCAAATAGTTGAGCTATCTGGGACAGAACTTCTCGTTTTGTGTATGACTCGGATAATTTTAATTTTGGAGGTTCAAAGAAAAATTGGTCACTGTTTGCTTGCCATCGGATTCCTAATGTTTTTGCTACACTGGAATCCTCAATTTCGAGGAAGTCGGCTGATAGTAGGTGGTCCTTGGGAATACCCTTTAGGACATCTTTGGTGTTGGACGTCCATTTCCTTAACGGAAATCCCGCACTTTCGAGAGCAAGTTGGAGTTCTTTAATGGCGGAAATGGCACTCTGCTTTGAATGAGCACCTGCCAGAACGTCATCGACATACATGAAATTAGATATTATTTCGCTAGCCAGTGGATACTGTTCGCTCACATCTTGAGCCAGTTGTTGAAGCACACGTATCGCTAGGAATGGAGCACAAGTCACTCCAAACGTGACAGTGTGAAGTTCAAAATCGCAAAAGCTCTTCATTCTCGTTGCGGAAAAGGATTCTTTGAAAGGCGTGTGCTTTGGATCCACTAGAATTTGCCGATACATTTTCGTTATATCAGCGTTAAAAACGTAACGAAAGAAACGCCATTTAAGGATCTGCATTGTTAGATCGGATTGCAAAACAGGACCTGCATATAAAGAGTCATTGAGGCTTTTGCCGTTTAGCGATGGACTGGAGGCGTTAAATACTATGCGGATTTTTGTGGTAGTGTCTGGTTTAAAAACCGCATTATGAGGCATATAAAAATTGTCAGTTTTGGAGTTTGGGGAAACTTGGCTCATATGACCTTAGTCCAGATACTCCTGTATGACGGCGTCATACTGCTCTTTTAATGGAACGTTTCTCTTCAATCGAATTTTGTTTTTGAGAAACTGAGCGAGCGCAATGGATCTTGAATGTCCCAAATCTATGTGGTTCGGATTTCGGAATGGTAGTGTAACCATGTATCTGCCGTTTTCATCTCGTTTCGTGGTCTGAACAAAATTACTCTCGCAAATTGAATTGGATTCTTTCACTACTTTTACTGGAAGGTCCTCCACCTCCCAAAATTTCGTAAGAAGCTTATCAAGCGCAGCCTCTGAACTGACTGACACTTGGGTCGAAAAGAAGGAAATTACGTTGGAGTTGGTTTTTGGGATCGGACCTGTGAGAACCCATCCGAAGATAGTTTCCTGACCAAGAAGAGTTCCACAAATGTTAGATTGGGAACCGCTTAAAACAATGGATGGTAGAATATCAGCACCTATCAGCACGTCTATTTGAGAACTTTTATAGAACCCGGGATCAGCCAACTGGAGATTTGGCATATTTTGTAACGAACTTTGTGGAATCGTATACGTAGGAAGATTGCCTGCTAATTAGGGCAGTACAAATGCTGATGTATCAATATGAACTCGTGGTTTTATAGGAGAGCCAACTTGGAAATGACATAACTTATGGGGCTGGGCTGCAATAGACTGATTTAGCCCAGAAACTTGAGCCTCAAAGGATTGGAAGGGCAGTTTAATCTTATTAAACAGCCGCTCAGAGATAAATGTTGCTTCTGAGCCTGAATCAATTAACGCACGTGCTGGTGCCTAAGTGACTCACATGGATTATGGCAGTACCAAGGAGAACACCATGCGTATTAGCAGCAAAATAATTTTGTACATTTGCTTGGTTAATCGAAGGAGTGGACTGTAATAACATGGAGGTGTTGCTGCTCGCATGTGCTTGTGCTGAGGACCCTTTTTGGGAATCTTCACGATGAAGTAAGGTGTTATGACGCCCTTTGCATACATAACAATTGTGGGTGCTTGTACAATCCTTTAGTTGATGCCCTCCTAGCGAAGCAGTTTAAGCATAACTTTTGACTGCGTATGCAATTGGATCTTTCTGGGACGGACATTTGAAGGAATCGTGGACACAACCGGATGGGATGGTTTTCCTTAGAGCATATTTTACACGACTGCGCGTTGACCTTAAGCCTTGTCTCAAAGGTTTTTAGATTTTTAGGAAACGTTTGTGATTTGGAAGCTCTAGTAGTTGTTTGTGGAACTGGGCCTGGTCCTGAGTCTTCCATTGCCTCTAACGTAGGACATCTCTCATTAAGGAAAATACTTAACTCTTGCCATTTTGGGACTTCAGTTTTATTAGTTAAGGACTGTTCCCACACAGCGCGCGTAGATTTAGGCAATTCGGAGGCGCAAAAGAATATTAACAGACAGTCCCAACTGTCTGTATTAATTGAGAGTAGTTTAAGAGCTGCCAAACAATTTGAGATGGTGGTTTGCAACTCTTTTAGGGCAGGACTTGACTCATGGGATACGGATGGAAGATTAAAGAGGACCTTAAGCTGGCTGTTTACCAGCTGTCTCGTATTTTCAAACCGCTCTTTTAAGTTAGCCCAGGCCGATTTGAAACCTTCGTTGGTCAATGGAGATTTGGAAACTATTGTTCTTGCTTCTCCAATAGTCTTCGCAGTGCACACTGGGCCAGATTTCAGTTTGGGCGGCATAAATTCAAAATTTTATGAAACAAATCGTGATTTTAATCAATTATTCTTAAAAAGCATACATAAGGTATATTAAATCCACTAAGCGTTTTGCTTTCAGTGCAGCCCTGCATTTTCCCAGGGCTGCAAAGTCAACTGTTCGGTCAGCTGCTTGTTGTGTTAAAAAAACGAGAAACGGTTACTCAACTTTAAGCTTGTGCCATTTATCACTCCGTGAATAAAAATTGAATGTAAAATATGGAAAATAAAGGGAAAGGTATGTAGAATGTGAATTCTGAAACAAATTGTGTGTTGTTCTTGTAAAGTGTTGTTTCTATTTATCATTTTGTTATGTCCTTATATAGAATAAAACCGAACCATCGTGCCCGTGAAATGTGGAGTATAAACTAACTTTCTGACAATTTCTGACAAAAAGTAAATATGAGGAGTTTGACCTTAAAGTGTATATCTCATCGTGTTATTAACGCTTTTGGCGGCTTTGCGCACATTCTCTTGATATTTGCAGTTAAGTTTGAGTTCAGCCATGCAACGCTGTTCAATGTATGGGCTGAAAACAACCGAAAGGCCCGTGCAATTTCAAGCTGGATTTTTGAGCAGCTTAAGGAGCATGCAGTTAGCACAGAGAAGAGAAACGAAATTGAAACATAAAAATTAAAAACTTTGAGATTTACTTGAAAAAAAAGGTTGCAAAAAGCGATCGAAGGGTTCAAACATTTAAGGCAAAGAATTCAAAATGGATATTGTCGAGCATGGTATTCTTTGTAAATAGCACATCAACAATGAATCTAGTAGGAAGTCTACGTTTGGCATACAACGACGGTGGATCTCGACTAGTTAGGAAATTGGCATGTAATCTGCCAGACAAGTAAGAAAACAACACAAATCTGCTTGTACATGCGGCAGCACTGTCTATTGCTATTGAACTAGATGTTGAGCTAGATAAAATTTAAATAGTATTTAATCAAGGATATTCAAAGTAGTTAGTAAGTGATCTTTTCAACATACCTTTGAATAAAACTATTATTTACTCTATTTGTTAACTTAGAAGAAAAAGTTTGAGTGTGACATTTGATTTGTTCTATTCCAAGAAAGAATATGGATACTGGTTTTATATACATACTATTTAAAATTTAATGACTTTAAAACATAAATACCCAATATAAAAATCACATAAATAATAAATGATATAATCGTTCTCAATTTAGGTAACAGAAATGTATGACTTAAAAAAAGATATTTAACAGCAATTTAAGACCCTCTTCTGGTCGCCATTTTTACAAATTTGATTCTATTTTCATCATTCTGCATCGGGCCCTATAGGCATTAATTTTTATCAATTTCCCGCTTTCCATTTTGCTTTTTGTTAATAGTGACTGCCGGAAAGCTGCGAACCATCCACTCACCTTTATTTAGAAGAGCCTACTTTGGAGGCCGAGAACTTTTTAAAAAGCCCTCGCATTGACACATTTAAAATTTTTTTAATAAATAGTACAATGACATTCAAAAAACAGAATTAAACAATTTTTTACTATTGATTTCCAGAAGTTTTAAAAAACTGTTAAACTACACCAGAAGTGGGCCCTTATCTAATGTGGGCGGTAAGGGTGGGCGTGGTCGGATTGTTTTATATTTTTCCCGAGTTATTACACACTTGATGTCTATCAAATGTGCCAAATTGCAATTGTCTAACTACATTTTTCGAATTTATGCCGCCCAAACTGAAATCTGGCCCAGTGTGCAGTGAGGTGGAAAAGTTTCTCCACCGGTGTCAAGCGAGTGTTGTTAATGTACACTGCTGTGAACATATCTCGAAAGGTAGGCCACCGCAGGTAATCACCAGCAAACACCTCAGTATCGCATGGCGGTAGGCTGCAACCCCTGGGTGACTCGTCTGTCTTTTTCGGATCACCTTTCTTTTTTTCTATGGCTATCTCAATTTCGTCGTTCAGTTTTGCTCCACATTTTTCATAAACGGAATAGCAATATTCGTATTTTGCCTGCATGGCTGGAAAATCTACGTTGCTACTGTCTTGCTGTTCGTACTCGGTTTCCATCTTATCAAACAATGATTTCATTTGATCTCGACGGATCTTAAGTTCCTGTAAGGAGCTTTCAGTGGTCGAGGGAGTCGACATTCTGCCAGCAAATGCCTCAGTCTGTCAGTGCAAGCAATCAATTTTTGAAGTGCCATCTTAGTTAAAGTCTGTGCCTTTTCTGTTTTCGATCGTGTGGATAGAGGGCTTTGTGGTATAAGGAGTCGCGCTTTAACACCCTTTGTTGGGACGGATGTTTCGCTCTTAACTCTTCTTCGCAATGCTTGAGAAGCTTGGTTTACGGAAGTGGTTGGTGACCCGGAAGAGCTTTGATCACAAACGCGAATTTACGGAAGTGGTAACAGGTTCTTGCTACCTTTCTTGTACCCTGTTGACATAGTATGCTCTATTGAGCTCCTATGAAATACTTTTGGAACCGTAAAGCGATCAGAAAAAGGCAACCTCTATTAACAAGCACTTTAACCGAAAGTGGAACGATGGAAACGGAACGATGTACAAACCTAGAGCAAACTGAGAATGGGTGTCTCGGATAAAGCTTAGTATACACTTCCACCAAAGACTCGCCAAAACAAAAAACTCCGTATAAAAAAACTCACAAAAATTTTTGTGCCAAAATCCTTTGGCAGTCTCTTTGGTTGTAGTCCACACTCAAAACAAAAAGGCCTCGATTAAATACCAATAAAATACTAGATCCGTATTTTCTGTGTTTTTATCGATAGCTCCCTGAATAATTTATTTTAATTATTTCAAGAGGTATCGGACATTGTCCATACACAAATATGCGTAATCGGGTGAAATTTTAATCATTTTCCCATCAATGATTGAGCGCAATTTTCAAAGTAAGCTACAAATCACCGTGAGACTTCAACCAAACTTAAACTGGGTAATAAATATTAATTTAATTATTGCTAAAGTGTCATATCTGCTCATCAGGCCCCGTAGCCAAGGTTGGGCCGTGAAGAACGCATGTTAATCATTTGTATTTATTGATTGTGAAACTCATAATTTAAAATTAAACCAAAAGCTACGCACTTGGCAATGTGACCATTTTACAAGCATACATCTTTCAATCTGGTCACATTGTCCCAAAACAAAAGAATTGTCACTTTTGGTATTTTTGTTTTGGCGAGTCTTTGGTGGAAGTGTATACTAAGCTTAAAGCAAATCCAATAACAGACAAAGAAAAAGAAGGAAAAAAATGAGCTGAGTGAGTATGTGTGGGTGGAAATTTTTCGTAACAATTGTGCGTATATAGGTGGAATTTTTTGTTTCTTTTCAATGCTGGAAACCTTTTTTTCTATTTTTTATTAATCGGAATCAATTGTTAAAAAAAGCAATATGTAAATGACGCAGATGTATGGTTTCTGTTTGTCGTGCAGAGGGGCCCCAATTCTGTGGGCACTTATCGATATCGATATATTGGTATGTATATATTTTATGTATGCCAAATGTAAACAATGTAAAATTGATTGTTTTTTTAGATTTAATAATGCTGCTGAAAATGGATAGGATTGATAATGTGGAATAAATACAAATGAGGAGATGTCTGTGCAAATTTCGGTGCCAATGTGAATGTGTTTGATGTTGGTAGTGGCGGCCAAAATATATGC
>JAEIGQ010000517.1:0-23965 GCA_018904275.1 Lordiphosa clarofinis
TACGGGTCCAAACTGATCCTTTACGGCTATTTTCGTCCACCTGGGTCGAAAGTTGTCGAATTTAACAGCAGAAATTGATTCCATACAAAGATTAACTATTTAAAACTAAATATTGTACTCTACGACCTCATTAGGCTAAACCATTGCACCTAGCTTCCCACTTTGTGGAAAATTTGAATATCTAAAGCATATTACGGGTCTAAACTGATCTATTACGGCTATTTTCATCCACCTGGGTCGAAAGTTGTCGAATTTAACAGCAGAAATTGATTCCATACAAAGATTTACTATTTAAAACTAAATATTGTACTCTACGACCTCATTAAGCTAAACCATTGCACCTAGCTTCCCACTTTGTGGAAAATTTGAATATCTAAAGCATATTACGGGTCTAAACTGATCCATTACGGCTATTTTCATCCACCTGGGTCGAAAGTTGTCGAATTTAACAGCAGAAATTGATTCCATACAAAGATTAACTATTTAAAACTAAATATTGTACTCTACGACCTCATTAAGCTAAACCATTGCACCTAGCTTCCCACTTTGTGGAAAATTTGAATATCTAAAGCATATTACGGGTCTAAACTGATCTATTACGGCTATTTTCATCCACCTGGGTCGAAAGTTGTCGAATTTAACAGCAGAAATTGATTCCATACAAAGATTTACTATTTAAAACTAAATATTGTACTCTACGACCTCATTAGGCTAAACCATTGCACCTAGCTTCCCAATTTGTGGAAAATTTGAATATCTAAAGCATATTACGGGTCTAAACTGATCCATTACGGCTATTTTCATCCACCTGGGTCGAAAGTTGTCGAATTTAACAGCAGAAATTGATTCCATACAAAGATTTACTATTTAAAACTAAATATTGTACTCTACGACCTCATTAGGCTAAACCATTGCACCTAGCTTCCCACTTTGTGGAAAATTTGAATATCTAAAGCATATTACGGGTCTAAACTGATCTATTACGGCTATTTTCATCCACCTGGGTCGAAAGTTGTCGAATTTAACAGCAGAAATTGATTCCATACAAAGATTTACTATTTAAAACTAAATATTGTACTCTACGACCTCATTAGGCTAAACCATTGCACCTAGCTTCCCAATTTGTGGAAAATTTGAATATCTAAAGCATATTACGGGTCTAAACTGATCTATTACGGCTATTTTCATCCACCTGGGTCGAAAGTTGTCGAATTTAACAGCAGAAATTGATTCCATACAAAGATTTACTATTTAAAACTAAATATTGTACTCTACGACCTCATTAGGCTAAACCATTGCACCTAGCTTCCCAATTTGTGGAAAATTTGAATATCTAAAGCATATTACGGGTCTAAACTGATCCATTACGGCTATTTTCATCCACCTGGGTCGAAAGTTGTCGAATTTAACAGCAGAAATTGATTCCATACAAAGATTTACTATTTAAAACTAAATATTGTACTCTACGACCTCATTAGGCTAAACCATTGCACCTAGCTTCCCAATTTGTGGAAAATTTGAATATCTAAAGCATATTACGGGTCTAAACTGATCTATTACGGCTATTTTCATCCACCTGGGTCGAAAGTTGTCGAATTTAACAGCAGAAATTGATTCCATGCAAAGATTTACTATTTAAAACTAAATATTGTACTCTACGACCTCATTAGACTAAACCATTGCACCTAGCTTCCCAATTTGTGGAAAATTTGAATATCTAAAGCATATTACGGGTCTAAACTGATCCATTACGGCTATTTTCATCCACCTGGGTCGAAAGTTGTCGAATTTAACAGCAGAAATTGATTCCATACAAAGATTAACTATTTAAAACTAAATATTGTACTCTACGACCTCATTAAGCTAAACCATTGCACCTAGCTTCCCACTTTGTGGAAAATTTGAATATCTAAAGCATATTACGGGTCTAAACTGATCTATTACGGCTATTTTCATCCACCTGGGTCGAAAGTTGTCGAATTTAACAGCAGAAATTGATTCCATACAAAGATTAACTATTTAAAACTAAATATTGTACTCTACGACCTCATTAAGCTAAACCATTGCACCTAGCTTCCCACTTTGTGGAAAATTTGACTATCTAAAGCATATTACGGGTCTAAACTGATCCATTACGGCTATTTTCATCCACCTGGGTCGAAAGTTGTCGAATTTAACAGCAGAAATTGATTCCATGCAAAGATTTACTATTTAAAACTAAATATTGTACTCTACGACCTCATTAGACTAAACCATTGCACCTAGCTTCCCAATTTGTGGAAAATTTGAATATCTTAAGCATATTACGGGTCTAAACTGATCCATTGCGGCTATTTTCACCCACCTGGGTCGAAAGTTGTCGAAGTTAACAGCAGAAATTGATTCCATGCAAAGATTTACTATTTAAAACTAAATATTGTACTCTACGACCTCATTAGACTAAACCATTGCACCTAGCTTCCCAATTTGTGGAAAATTTGAATATCTTAAGCATATTACGGGTCTAAACTGATCCATTACGGCTATTTTCATCCACCTGGGTCGAAAGTTGTCGAATTTAACAGCAGAAATTGATTCCATACAAAGATTAACTATTTAAAACTAAATATTGTACTCTACGACCTCATTAAGCTAAACCATTGCACCTAGCTTCCCACTTTGTGGAAAATTTGAATATCTAAAGCATATTACGGGTCTAAACTGATCCATTACGGCTATTTTCATCCACCTGGGTCGAAAGTTGTCGAATTTAACAGCAGAAATTGATTCCATACAAAGATTTACTATTTAAAACTAAATATTGTACTCTACGACCTCATTAAGCTAAACCATTGCACCTAGCTTCCCACTTTGTGGAAAATTTGAATATCTAAAGCATATTACGGGTCTAAACTGATCTATTACGGCTATTTTCATCCACCTGGGTCGAAAGTTGTCGAATTTAACAGCAGAAATTGATTCCATACAAAGATTTACTATTTAAAACTAAATATTGTACTCTACGACCTCATTAGGCTAAACCATTGCACCTAGCTTCCCACTTTGTGGAAAATTTGAATATCTAAAGCATATTACGGGTCTAAACTGATCCATTACGGCTATTTTCATCCACCTGGGTCGAAAGTTGTCGAATTTAACAGCAGAAATTGATTCCATACAAAGATTTACTATTTAAAACTAAATATTGTACTCTACGACCTCATTAGGCTAAACCATTGCACCTAGCTTCCCAATTTGTGGAAAATTTGAATATCTAAAGCATATTACGGGTCTAAACTGATCCATTACGGCTATTTTCATCCACCTGGGTCGAAAGTTGTCGAATTTAACAGCAGAAATTGATTCCATACAAAGATTAACTATTTAAAACTAAATATTGTACTCTACGACCTCATTAGGCTAAACCATTGCACCTAGCTTCCCACTTTGTGGAAAATTTGAATATCTAAAGCATATTACGGGTCTAAACTGATCTATTACGGCTATTTTCATCCACCTGGGTCGAAAGTTGTCGAATTTAACAGCAGAAATTGATTCCATACAAAGATTTACTATTTAAAACTAAATATTGTACTCTACGACCTCATTAGGCTAAACCATTGCACCTAGCTTCCCAATTTGTGGAAAATTTGAATATCTAAAGCATATTACGGGTCTAAACTGATCCATTACGGCTATTTTCATCCACCTGGGTCGAAAGTTGTCGAATTTAACAGCAGAAATTGATTCCATACAAAGATTAACTATTTAAAACTAAATATTGTACTCTACGACCTCATTAGGCTAAACCATTGCACCTAGCTTCCCAATTTGTGGAAAATTTGAATATCTAAAGCATATTACGGGTCTAAACTGATCCATTACGGCTATTTTCATCCACCTGGGTCGAAAGTTGTCGAATTTAACAGCAGAAATTGATTCCATACAAAGATTTACTATTTAAAACTAAATATTGTACTCTACGACCTCATTAGCTAAACCATTGCACCTAGCTTCCCAATTTGTGGAAAATTTGAATATCTAAAGCATATTACGGGTCTAAACTGATCCATTACGGCTATTTTCATCCACCTGGGTCGAAAGTTGTCGAATTTAACAGCAGAAATTGATTCCATACAAAGATTAACTATTTAAAACTAAATATTGTACTCTACGACCTCATTAAGCTAAACCATTGCACCTAGCTTCCCACTTTGTGGAAAATTTGACTATCTAAAGCATATTACGGGTCTAAACTGATCCATTACGGCTATTTTCATCCACCTGGGTCGAAAGTTGTCGAATTTAACAGCAGAAATTGATTCCATGCAAAGATTTACTATTTAAAACTAAATATTGTACTCTACGACCTCATTAGACTAAACCATTGCACCTAGCTTCCCAATTTGTGGAAAATTTGAATATCTAAAGCATATTACGGGTCTAAACTGATCCATTGCGGCTATTTTCACCCACCTGGGTCGAAAGTTGTCGAAGTTAACAGCAGAAATTGATTCCATGCAAAGATTTACTATTTAAAACTAAATATTGTACTCTACGACCTCATTAGACTAAACCATAGCACCTAGCTTCCCAATTTGTGGAAAATTTGAATATCTTAAGCATATTACGGGTCTAAACTGATCCATTACGGCTATTTTCATCCACCTGGGTCGAAAGTTGTCGAATTTAACAGCAGAAATTGATTCCATACAAAGATTAACTATTTAAAACTAAATATTGTACTCTACGACCTCATTAAGCTAAACCATTGCACCTAGCTCCCCACTTTGTGGAAAATTTGAATATCTAAAGCATATTACGGGTCTAAACTGATCTATTACGGCTATTTTCATCCACCTGGGTCGAAAGTTGTCGAATTTAACAGCAGAAATTGATTCCATACAAAGATTTACTATTTAAAACTAAATATTGTACTCTACGACCTCATTAGGCTAAACCATTGCACCTAGCTTCCCACTTTGTGGAAAATTTGACTATCTAAAGCATATTACGGGTCTAAACTGATCCATTACGGCTATTTTCATCCACCTGGGTCGAAAGTTGTCGAATTTAACAGCAGAAATTGATTCCATACAAAGATTTACTATTTAAAACTAAATATTGTACTCTACGACCTCATTAGGCTAAACCATTGCACCTAGCTTCCCAATTTGTGGAAAATTTGAATATCTAAAGCATATTACGGGTCTAAACTGATCCATTACGGCTATTTTCATCCACCTGGGTCGAAAGTTGTCGAAGTTAACAGCAGAAATTGATTCCATACAAAGATTAACTATTTAAAACTAAATATTGTACTCTACGACCCCATTAGGCTAAACCATTGCACCTAGCTTCCCACTTTGTGGAAAATTTGAATATCTAAAGCATATTACGGGTCTAAACTGATCTATTACGGCTATTTTCATCCACCTGGGTCGAAAGTTGTCGAATTTAACAGCAGAAATTGATTCCATACAAAGATTTACTATTTAAAACTAAATATTGTACTCTACGACCTCATTAGGCTAAACCATTGCACCTAGCTTCCCACTTTGTGGAAAATTTGAATATCTAAAGCATATTACGGGTCTAAACTGATCTATTACGGCTATTTTCATCCACCTGGGTCGAAAGTTGTCGAATTTAACAGCAGAAATTGATTCCATACAAAGATTAACTATTTAAAACTAAATATTGTACTCTACGACCTCATTAGGCTAAACCATTGCACCTAGCTTCCCAATTTGTGGAAAATTTGAATATCTAAAGCATATTACGGGTCTAAACTGATCCATTACGGCTATTTTCATCCACCTGGGTCGAAAGTTGTCGAATTTAACAGCAGAAATTGATTCCATACAAAGATTTACTATTTAAAACTAAATATTGTACTCTACGACCTCATTAGGCTAAACCATTGCACCTAGCTTCCCACTTTGTGGAAAATTTGACTATCTAAAGCATATTACGGGTCTAAACTGATCCATTACGGCTATTTTCATCCACCTGGGTCGAAAGTTGTCGAATTTAACAGCAGAAATTGATTCCATACAAAGATTTACTATTTAAAACTAAATATTGTACTCTACGACCTCATTAGGCTAAACCATTGCACCTAGCTTCCCAATTTGTGGAAAATTTGAATATCTAAAGCATATTACGGGTCTAAACTGATCCATTACGGCTATTTTCATCCACCTGGGTCGAAAGTTGTCGAAGTTAACAGCAGAAATTGATTCCATACAAAGATTAACTATTTAAAACTAAATATTGTACTCTACGACCTCATTAGGCTAAACCATTGCACCTAGCTTCCCACTTTGTGGAAAATTTGAATATCTAAAGCATATTACGGGTCTAAACTGATCTATTACGGCTATTTTCATCCACCTGGGTCGAAAGTTGTCGAATTTAACAGCAGAAATTGATTCCATACAAAGATTTACTATTGAAAACTAAATATTGTACTCTACGACCTCATTAGGCTAAACCATTGCACCTAGCTTCCCAATTTGTGGAAAATTTGAATATCTAAAGCATATTACGGGTCTAAACTGATCCATTACGGCTATTTTCATCCACCTGGGTCGAAAGTTGTCGAATTTAACAGCAGAAATTGATTCCATACAAAGATTAACTATTTAAAACTAAATATTGTACTCTACGACCTCATTAAGCTAAACCATTGCACCTAGCTTCCCACTTTGTGGAAAATTTGAATATCTAAAGCATATTACGGGTCTAAACTGATCTATTACGGCTATTTTCGTCCACCTGGGTCGAAAGTTGTCGAATTTAACAGCAGAAATTGATTCCATACAAAGATTTACTATTTAAAACTAAATATTGTACTCTACGACCTCATTAGGCTAAACCATTGCACCTAGCTTCCCACTTTGTGGAAAATTTGAATATCTAAAGCATATTACGGGTCTAAACTGATCCATTACGGCTATTTTCATCCACCTGGGTCGAAAGTTGTCGAATTTAACAGCAGAAATTGATTCCATACAAAGATTTACTATTTAAAACTAAATATTGTAATCTACGACCTCATTAGGCTAAACCATTGCACCTAGCTTCCCAATTTGTGGAAATTTTGAATATCTAAAGCATATTACGGGTCTAAACTGATCCATTACGGCTATTTTCATCCACCTTGGTCGAAAGTTGTCGAATTTAACAGCAGAAATTGATTCCATGCAAAGATTTACTATTTAAAACTAAATATTGTACTCTACGACCTCATTAGGCTAAACCATTGCACCTAGCTTTCCAATTTGTAGAAAATTTGAATATCTAAAGCATATTACGGGTCTAAACTGATCCATTACGGCTATTTTCATCCACCTGGGTCGAAAGTTGTCGAAGTTAACAGCAGAAATTGATTCCATACAAAGATTTACTATTTAAAACTAAATATTGTACTCTACGACCTGATTAGGCTAAACCATTGCACCTAGCTTCCCAATTTGTGGAAAATTTGAAAATCTAAAGCATATTACGGGCTTAAACTGATCCATTACGGCTATTTTCATCCACCTGGGTCGAAAGTTGTCGAAGTTAACAGCAGAAATTGATTCCATACAAAGATTTACTATTTAAAACTAAATATTGTACTCTACGACCTCATTAGGCTAAACCATTGCACCTAGCTTCCCACTTTGTGGAAAATTTGAATATCTAAAGCATATTACGGGTCTAAACTGATCCATTACGGCTATTTTCATCCACCTGGGTCGAAAGTTGTCGAATTTAACAGCAGAAATTGATTCCATACAAAGATTTACTATTTAAAACTAAATATTGTACTCTACGACCTCATTAGGCTAAACCATTGCACCTAGCTTCCCAATTTGTGGAAATTTTGAATATCTAAAGCATATATCGTAATTAAAACTGACATTAATTTGAATATTTCTATAGTTAATTTTGTCTCTGTATTTATTGTCATCTCTGTTCAGTGTGCGTTCCTAATAGGCCCTCTTCTCATTAATGGAGTTAATGGAGTTAATATCTAGTGGTTCCATAGCAAGCAGCATAATTAGAATTCTGAGCAAACAGAGAAACGGCTTAAATGTGGTTCATATTAATGCGCAGAGTCTAGTGAAAAAAAATGGATGAGCTTAGATACCTTGTTGTAAATTCAAGTGTAGACGTTATATGTGTGTCTTAGACTTGGTTTGTTTACAATTCCTGTGATGTTTTGTTTGATTGTGATGGCTACATGTTATATCGTTCAGACCGTGTTAGTCATGCAGGTGGTGTTGCAATTTATATAAAAAAAAATCTTAGTAGTAGACTAGTTTGTAGGAATTCCCCTGAGAGTGCAATCGAATATTTATTTATAGAAATAGTAAAAAACAGCCCTGGTGACAAAATTTTGATTGGGTGCATTTATCGTCCACATCGGCATATTGATTATTCCAACCTAATAAATGTACTTTCGGATATTTCCTTAACATATTCCGATGTCATATTGACTGGTGACATGAACAGTAACTTGTTACATGAAACCCACCTCCAACTCGATATGGAATATCTCGGATTAAGTGTAGTCAACAGCACCGTACCCACACACTTTACAAATAATTCGAACACCCTCTTGGATGTCTTCTTTGTCAGCGACCCCAATAAAATTCTGATTTACGATTAAGTTTCAGCGCCAGCTTTTTCAAAGCACGATCTAATCTTTTTGACGTATGAATTAGCCCTAGACCATATTGACCTTTCTTTTAAATATAGAGACTTTAAAAACATTGACTATACGACTCTTGCGGTTGAATTTAGCAAATGTGATTGGACCCCCATCTACAACCTAACTACTCCCGACTTGCAACTAGCAGTATTTCACTCTAACTTTGACTTTCTACTAAATCTTTGTGCACCACTTAAAACTAAAATATTTAAGCCATCCCAAAATCCATGGTTCAATAACTCTATTAAACGCTATATTAAACTGCGTGACGCTGCCTACAATAGGTGGAAACGCTACAAATTACCCGATCTACGGTTAGAGTTTAAAAAACTTAGAAGTACTGTCACCAAAATGATAAGCTCTGCTAAAAGTGCATATTACCACACAAAGCTAACCAGGGCAGGATCAATTGGGCAAATTTGGAAGGAGCTCAAAAAGCTAGGAATTAGCAAAACCAGTCCACAAGCAGGTCGCGATCTGGATGTGGATGAACTAAATAAAAAATTTGTACAGGCAAATGTATCTGCTCCTACCCTTAATACGTACGAAAACAATATGCTTCTCTGTGATAATAGTTTTAGCTTCATGTGTGTCCGTCCTCGCGATGTTCTAGAAAGTATCCTAAATGTTAAATCTGATGCAGAAGGTCTGGACAAACTAAACCCTAAATTTTTAAAAATTCTACTGCCAATGCTTATTGAACCAATAACCCACATATTCAACACAGCTCTCACTACATCCATTTTCCCAAACAAGTGGAAAACCGCAAAAGTAATACCAATACCCAAGTCGAATGTCGATTTTAGACCTATTTCCATCCTTCCTTTTTTATCAAAGGCCTTTGAGCAAATAATTGCCAAGCAAATGCAAGCATTTCTCGACTCTAACTCTCTTATGAGTCAGAAGCAATCGGGTTTTAAAAGAACCGTAGTTGTACAACTGCCATTGTAAACATAGTCGAAGATATCCGTAAGCAAACTGACGCAAGCTATGTAACATTCCTGACATTATTAGATTTTAGCAAAGCATTTGACAACGTGGACCACGACATACTATGTACTAAGCTAAGCTCTCTATTCTACTTTTCCTCCTCCGCTACGAAAATGATTAAGTCCTACCTTTCTTACAGACAGCAAGCAGTCGTTTCGGGTACTCGCATGTCACAATTGCTTTCAACTACTCGGGGTGTCCCCCAAGGGTCTGTTCTTGGTCCACTTTTGTTTTCCATATATATAAACGACCTACCTGATATTTTAAGTAACTGTGCCGTCCATATGTATGCTGACGATGTCCAGTTGTATGTTAGTCGTCCGTTGCGTGAAATTGTTGACTGTGTCAGTGTTTGCAATGAAAACCTATTAAAAATATGCAAGTGGGCAAAGGAGAATGGTTTGGGATTAAACCCATCAAAATCTAAGTGTTTAATCGTGTACAAAAAGACCCTCGATATGACTCAGCTGCCTAAACTAATTATTGATGACACACCCCTAGAATATGTAAACCAAATCAGCAACTTAGGAATACAGTTCAATGCAACTCTCTCCTGGAGCAACCACATTGGTAAAGCTTCTGGAAAAACTTACGGATCTCTCAGGCAATTATCTGGTTCAAAAACCGTGATACCGCAGAACATTAAAATGCTCATAGCAAGATCCTGTTTAGTCCCGATGTTATTCTACGGGATTGAAATTTTTGCTAATTGTGACGCTAACAGTATGAACAGACTCCGTGTAACCTTCAACTCTATTGCGAGATACGTCTTTGACCGCAAGCCTTCTGAACATATAACGACCTTTGCCAACCAAATATTTGAACTGACTCTTGAATCTTGGATTAAACTTAGAACTTTGATTTTTATTCATAAAATTATTGTAACTCGTGAACCACAGTATTTATTTGAAAAATTGGAATTCGCCTCATCCGCGAGAACTAATAATATAATTCATCCAAGATTAAGCCTGGCCAGTTCAGAAAAACACTTCTATGTATTTGCTGCTCGCTGCTGGAACCAGCTTCCGCACCAACTCAAAACCATTAGGAACGCAACACTTTTCAAAACTGAACTTACTGCCTATTTTAAAAGTCTTAATGTCTAAATTATCGAATATCATTAAATCCATCGTATCGTATTATCGCATTGTAAACTTAATTTTAATTCATATCAACCCTATTAGTTTTTAAGCTAGGATAAATTATATTATATATTACCAACCTCTCCTAATAACATATTGTGACCAATACTTTAATTATCAAGACAAGCTCTTGTTGTATTGGGAAATTAATAAACATACATACATACATACATTACGGGTTTAAACTGATCCATTACGGCTATTTTCATCCACCTGGGTCGAAAGTTGTCGAATTTAACAGCAGAAATTGATTTCATACAAAGATTAACTATTTAAAACTAAATATTGTACTCTACGACCTCATTAGGCTAAACCATTGCACCTAGCTTCCCAAATAATGGAAAATTTGAATATCTAAAGCATATTACGGGTCTAAACTGATCTATTACGGCAATTTTCATCCACCTGGGTCGAAAGTTGTTGAATTTAACAGCAGAAATTGATTCCATACAAAGATTTACTATTTAAAACTAAATATTGTACTCCACGACCTCATTAGGATAAACCATTGCACCTAGCTTCCCAATTTGTGGAAAATTTGAATATCTAAAGCATATTACGGGTCTAAACTGATCTATTACGGCTATTTTCATCCACCTGGGTCGAAAGTTGTCAAAGTTAACAGCAGAAATTGATTCCATACAAAGATTTACTGTTTAAAACTAAATATTGTACTTTACGACCTCATTAGGCTAAACCATTGCACCTAGCTTCCCAATTTGTGGAAAATTTGAATATCTAAAGCATATTACGGGTCTAAACTGATCCATTACGGCTATTTTCATCCACCTGGGTCGAAAGTTGTCGAAGTTAACAGCAGAAATTGATTCCATACAAAGATTTACTATTTAAAACTAAATATTGTACTCTACGACCTCATTAGGCTAAACCATTGCACCTAGCTTCCCAATTTGTGGAAAATTTGAATATCTAAAGCATATTACGGGTCTAAACTGATCCATTACGGCTATTTTCATCCACCTGGGTCGAAAGTTGTCGAATTTAACAGCAGAAATTGATTCCAAACAAAGATTAACTATTTAAAACTAAATATTGTACTCTACGACCTCATTAAGCTAAACCATTGCACCTAGCTTCCCACTTTGTGGAAAATTTGAATATCTAAAGCATATTACGGGTCTAAACTGATCCATTACGGCTATTTTCATCCACCTGGGTCGAAAGTTGTCGAATTTAACAGCAGAAATTGATTCCATACAAAGATTAACTATTTAAAACTAAATATTGTACTCTACGACCTCATTAAGCTAAACCATTGCACCTAGCATCCCAATTTGTGGAAAATTTGAATATCTAAAGCATATTACGGGTTTAAACTGATCCATTACGGCTATTTTCATCCACCTGGGTCGAAAGTTGTCGAAGTTAACAGCAGAGATCGACTCCATACAAAGATTTACCATTTTAAACTAAATATTGTACTCTACGACCTCATTGGGCTAAACCATTGCACCTAGCTTCCCAATTTGTGGAAAATTTGAATAACTAAAGCATATTACGGGTCTAAACTGATCCATTGCGGCTATTTTCATCCACCTGGGTCGAAAGTTGTCGAAGTTAACAGCAGAAATTGATTCTATACAAAGATTTACTATTTAAAACTAAATATTGTACTCTACGACCTCATTAGGCTAAACCATTGCACCTAGCTTCCCACTTTGTGGAAAATTTGAATATCTAAAGCATATTACGGGTCTAAACTGATCCATTACGGCTATTTTCATCCACCTGGGTCGAAAGTTGTCGAATTTAACAGCAGAAATTGATTCCATACAAAGATTTACTATTTAAAACTAAATATTGTACTCTACGACCTCATTAGGCTAAACCATTGCACCTAGCTTCCCAATTTGTGGAAAATTTGAATATCTAAAGCATATTACGGGTTTAAACTGATCCATTACGGCTATTTTCATCCACCTGGGTCGAAAGTTGTCGAATTTAACAGCAGAAATTGATTCCATACAAAGATTTACTATTTAAAACTAAATATTGTACTCTACGACCTCATTAAGCTAAACCATTGCACCTAGCTTCCCACTTTGTGGAAAATTTGAATATCTAAAGCATATTATGGGTCTAAACTGATCTATTACGGCTATTTTCATCCACCTGGGTCGAAAGTTGTCGAAGTTAACAGCAGAAATTAATTCCATACAAAGATTTACTATTTAAAACTAAATATTGTACTCTACGACCTCATTAGGCTAAACCATTGTACCTAGCTTCCCAATTTGTGGAAAATTTGAATATCTAAAGCATATTACGGGTCTAAACTGATCCATTACGTCTATTTTCATCCACCTGGGTCGAAAGTTGTCGAATTTAACAGCAGAAATTGATTCCATACAAAGATTAACTATTTAAAACTAAATATTGTACTCTACGACCTCATTAAGCTAAACCATTGCACCTAGTTTCCCACTTTGTGGAAAATTTGAATATCTAAAGCATATTACGGGTCTAAACTGATCTATTACGGCTATTTTCATCCACCTGGGTCGAAAGTTGTCGAATTTAACAGCAGAAATTGATTCCATACAAAGATTAACTATTTAAAACTAAATATTGTACTCTACGACCTCATTAAGCTAAACCATTGCACCTAGCTTCCCACTTTGTGGAAAATTTGAATATCTAAAGCATATTACGGGTCTAAACTGATCTATTACGGCTATTTTCATCCACCTGGGTCGAAAGTTGTCGAATTTAACAGCAGAAATTGATTCCATACAAAGATTAACTATTTAAAACTAAATATTGTACTCTACGACCTCATTAAGCTAAACCATTGCACCTAGCTTCCCACTTTGTGGAAAATTTGAATATCTAAAGCATATTACGGGTCTAAACTGATCTATTACGGCTATTTTCATCCACCTGGGTCGAAAGTTGTCGAATTTAACAGCAAAAATTGATTCCATACAAAGATTAACTATTTAAAACTAAATATTGTACTCTACGACCTCATTAAGCTAAACCATTGCACCTAGCTTCCCACTTTGTGGAAAATTTGAATATCTAAAGCATATTACGGGTCTGAACTGATCCATTACGGCTATTTTCATCCACCTGGGTCGAAAGTTGTCGAAGTTAACAGCAGAAATTGATTCCATACAAAGATTTACTATTTAAAACTAAATATTGTACTCTACGACCTCATTAGGCTAAACCATTGCACCTAGCTTCCCAATTTGTGGAAAATTTGAATATATAAAGCATATTACGGGTCTAAACTGATCCATTACGGCTATTTTCATCCACCTGGGTCGAAAGTTGTCGAAGTTAACAGCAGAAATTGATTCCATACAAAGATTTACTATTTAAAACTAAATATTGTACTCTACGACCTCATTAAGCTAAACCATTGCACCTAGCTTCCCACTTTGTGGAAAATTTGAATATCTAAAGCATATTACGGGTCTAAACTGATCCATTACGGCTATTTTCATCCACCTGGGTCGAAAGTTGTCGAAGTTAACAGCAGAAATTGATTCCATACAAAGATTTACTATTTAAAACTAAATATTGTACTCTACGACCTCATTGGGCTAAACCATTGCACCTAGCTTCCCAATTTGTGGAAAATTTGAATATCTAAAGCATGTTACGGGCTTAAACTTATTTATTACGGCTATTTTCATCCACCTGGGTCGAAAGTTGTCGAAGTTAACAGCAGAGATTGACTCCATACAAAGATTTACCATTTTAAACTAAATATTGTACTCTACGACCTCATTGGGCTAAACCATTGCACCTAGCTTCCCACTTTGTGGAAAATTTGAATATCTAAAGCATATTACGGGTCTAAACTGATCCATTACGGCTATTTTCATCCACCTGGGTCGAAAGTTGTCGAAGTTAACAGCAGAAATTGATTCCATACAAAGATTTACTATTTAAAACTAAATATTGTACTCTACGACCTCATTAGGCTAAACCATTGCACCTAGCTTCCCAATTTGTGGAAAATTTGAATATCTAAAGCATATTACGGGTCTAAACTGATCCATTACGTCTATTTTCATCCACCTGGGTCGAAAGTTGTCGAATTTAACAGTAGAAATTGATTCCATACAAAGATTAACTATTTAAAACTAAATATTGTACTCTACGACCTCATTAGGCTAAACCATTGCACCTAGCTTCCCAATTTGTGGAAAATTTGAATATCTAAAGCATATTACGGGTCTAAACTGATCTTATACGGCTATTTTCATCCACCTGGGTCGAAAGTTGTCGAATTTAACAGCAGAAATTGATTCCATACAAAGATTAACTATTTAAAACTAAATATTGTACTCTACGACCTCATTAAGCTAAACCATTGCACCTAGCTTCCCACTTTGTGGAAAATTTGAATATCTAAAGCATATTACGGGTCTAAACTGATCTATTACGGCTATTTTCATCCACCTGGGTCGAAAGTTGTCGAATTTAACAGCAGAAATTGATTCCATACAAAAATTAACTAATTAAAACTAAATATTGTACTCTACGACCTCATTAAGCTAAACCATTGCACCTAGCTTCCCACTTTGTGGAAAATTTGAATATCTAAAGCATATTACGGGTCTAAACTGATCTATTACGGCTATTTTCATCCACCTGGGTCGAAAGTTGTCGAATTTAACAGCAGAAATTGATTCCATACAAAGATTAACTATTTAAAACTAAATATTGTACTCTACGACCTCATTAAGCTAAACCATTGCACCTAGCTTCCCACTTTGTGGAAAATTTGAATATCTAAAGCATATTACGGGTCTAAACTGATCCATTACGGCTATTTTCATCCACCTGGGTCGAAAGTTGTCGAATTTAACAGCAGAAATTGATTCCATACAAAGATTAACTATTTAAAACTAAATATTGTACTCTACGACCTCATTAAGCTAAACCATTGCACCTAGCTTCCCACTTTGTGGAAAATTTGTATATCTAAAGCATATTACGGGTCTAAACTGATCCATTACGGCTATTTTCATCCACCTGGGTCGAAAGTTGTCGAAGTTAACAGCAGAAGTTGATTCCATACAAAGATTTACTATTTAAAACTAAATATTGTACTCTACGACCTCATTAGGCTAAACCATTGCACCTAGCTTCCCAATTTGTGGAAAATTTGAATATCTAAAGCATATTACGGGTCTAAACTGATCCATTACGGCTATTTTCATCCACCTGGGTCGAAAGTTGTCGAAGTTAACAGCAGAAATTGATTCCATACAAAGATTAACTATTTAAAACTAAATATTGTACTCTACCACCTCATTAAGCTAAACCATTGCACCTAGCTTCCCACTTTGTGGAAAATTTGAATATCTAAAGCATATTACGGGTCTAAACTGATCCATTACGGCTATTTTCATCCACCTGGGTCGAAAGTTGTCGAAGTTAACAGCAGAAGTTGATTCCATACAAAGATTTACTATTTAAAACTAAATATTGTACTCTACGACCTCATTAGGCTAAACCATTGCACCTAGCTTCCCAATTTGTGGAAAATTTGAATATATAAAGCATATTACGGGTCTAAACTGATCCATTACGGCTATTTTCATCCACCTGGGTCGAAAGTTGTCGAAGTTAACAGCAGAAATTGATTCCATACAAAGATTTACTATTTAAAACTAAATATTGTACTCTACGACCTCATTAAGCTAAACCATTGCACCTAGCTTCCCACTTTGTGGAAAATTTGAATATCTAAAGCATATTACGGGTCTAAACTGATCCATTACGGCTATTTTCATCCACCTGGGTCGAAAGTTGTCGAATTTAACAGCAGAAATTGATTCCATACAAAGATTTACTATTTAAAACTAAATATTGTACTCTACGACCTCATTAGGCTAAACCATTGCACCTAACTTCCCAATTTGTGGAAAATTTGAATATCTAAAGCATTTTACGGGCTTAAACTGATCCATTACGGCTATTTTCATCCACCTGGGTCGAAAGTTGTCGAAGTTAACAGCAGAGATTGACTCCATACAAAGATTTACCATTATAAACTAAATATTGTACTCTACGACCTCATTGGGCTAAACCATTGCACCTAGCTTCCCAATTTGTGGAAAATTTGAATATCTAAAGCATATTACGGGTCTAAACTGATCCATTGCGGCTATTTTCATCCACCTGGGTCGAAAGTTGTCGAATTTAACAGCAGAAATTGATTCCATACAAAGATTTACTATTTAAAACTAAATATTGTACTCTACGACCTCATTAGGCTAAACCATTGCACCTAGCTTCCCAATTTGTGGAAAATTTGAATATCTAAAGCATATTACGGGTCTAAACTGATCCATTACGGCTATTTTCATCCACCTGGGTCGAAAGTTGTCGAAGTTAACAGCAGAAATTGATTCCATACAAAGATTTACTATTTAAAACTAAATATTGTACTCTACGACCTCATTAAGCTAAACCATTGCACCTAGCTTCCCACTTTGTGGAAAATTTGAATATCTAAAGCATATTACGGGTCTAAACTGATCCATTACGGCTATTTTCATCCACCTGGGTCGAAAGTTGTCGAAGTTAACAGCAGAAATTGATTCCATACAAAGATTTACTATTTAAAACTAAATATTGTACTCTACGACCTCATTAAGCTAAACCATTGCACCTAGCTTCCCACTTTGTGGAAAATTTGAATATCTAAAGCATATTACGGGTCTAAACTGATCCATTACGGCTATTTTCATCCACCTGGGTCGAAAGTTGTCGAATTTAACAGCAGAAATTGATTCCATACAAAGATTTACTATTTAAAACTAAATATTGTACTCTACGACCTCATTAGGCTAAACCATTGCACCTAGCTTCCCAATTTGTAGAAAATTTGAATATCTAAAGCATATTACGGGTCTAAACTGATCCATTACGGCTATTTTCATCCACCTGGGTCGAAAGTTGTCGAAGTTAACAGCAGAAATTGATTCCATACAAAGATTTACTATTTAAAACTAAATATTGTACTCTACGACCTCATTAAGCTAAACCATTGCACCTAGCTTCCCACTTTGTGGAAAATTTGAATATCTAAAGCATATTACGGGTCTAAACTGATCCATTACGGCTATTTTCATCCACCTGGGTCGAAAGTTGTCGAAGTTAACAGCAGAAATTGATTCCATACAAAGATTTACTATTTAAAACTAAATATTGTACTCTACGACCTCATTAAGCTAAACCATTGCACCTAGCTTCCCACTTTGTGGAAAATTTGAATATCTAAAGCATATTACGGGTCTAAACTGATCCATTACGGCTATTTTCATCCACCTGGGTCGAAAGTTGTCGAATTTAACAGCAGAAATTGATTCCATACAAAGATTTACTATTTAAAACTAAATATTGTACTCTACGACCTCATTAGGCTAAACCATTGCACCTAGCTTCCCAATTTGTGGAAAATTTGAATATCTAAAGCATATTACGGGTTTAAACTGATCCATTACGGCTATTTTCATCCACCTGGGTCGAAAGTTGTCGAATTTAACAGCAGAAATTGATTCCATACAAAGATTAACTATTTAAAACTAAATATTGTACTCAACGACCTCATTAGGCAAAACCATTGCACCTAGCTTCCCACTTTGTGGAAAATTTGAATATCTAAAGCATATTACGGGTCTAAACTGATCTATTACGGCTATTTTCATCCACCTGGGTCGAAAGTTGTCGAAGTTAACAGCAGAAATTGATTCCATACAAAGATTTACTATTTAAAACTAAATATTGTACTCTACGACCTCATTAGGCTAAACCATTGCACCTAGCTTCCCAATTTGTGGAAAATTTGAATATCTAAAGCATATTACGGGTCTAAACTGATCCATTACGTCTATTTTCATCCACCTGGGTTGAAAGTTGTCGAATTTAACAGCAGAAATTGATTCCATACAAAGATTAACTATTTAAAACTAAATATTGTACTCTACGACCTCATTAAGCTAAACCATTGCACCTAGTTTCCCACTTTGTGGAAAATTTGAATATCTAAAGCATATTACGGGTCTGAACTGATCTATTACGGCTATTTTCATCCACCTGGGTCGAAAGTTGTCGAATTTAACAGCAGAAATTGATTCCATACTAAGATTAACTATTTAAAACTAAATATTGTACTCTACGACCTCATTAAGCTAAACCATTGCACCTAGCTTCCCACTTTGTGGAAAATTTGAATATCTAAAGCATATTACGGGTCTAAACTGATCTATTACGGCTATTTTCATCTACCTGGGTCGAAAGTTGTCGAATTTAACAGCAGAAATTGATTCCATACAAAGATTAACTATTTAAAACTAAATATTGTACTCTACGACCTCATTAAGCTAAACCATTGCACCTAGCTTCCCACTTTGTGGAAAATTTGAATATCTAAAGCATATTACGGGTCTAAACTGATCTATTACGGCTATTTTCATCCACCTGGGTCGAAAGTTGTCGAATTTAACAGCAGAAATTGATTCCATACAAAGATTAACTATTTAAAACTAAATATTGTACTCTACGACCTCATTAAGCTAAACCATTGCACCTAGCTTCCCACTTTGTGGAAAATTTGAATATCTAAAGCATATTACGGGTCTAAACTGATCCATTACGGCTATTTTCATCCACCTGGGTCGAAAGTTGTCGAATTTAACAGCAGAAATTGATTCCATACAAAGATTAACTATTTAAAACTAAATATTGTACTCTACGACCTCATTAAGCTAAACCATTGCACCTAGCTTCCCACTTTGTGGAAAATTTGAATATCTAAAGCATATTACGGGTCTAAACTGATCCATTACGGCTATTTTCATCCACCTGGGTCGAAAGTTGTCGAAGTTGACAGCAGAAGTTGATTCCATACAAAGATTTACTATTTAAAACTAAATATTGTACTCTACGACCTCATTAGGCTAAACCATTGCACCTAGCTTCCCACTTTGTGGAAAATTTGAATATCTAAAGCATATTACGGGTCTAAACTGATCCATTACGGCTATTTTCATCCACCTGGGTCGAAAGTTGTCGAATTTAACAGCAGAAATTGATTCCATACAAAGATTAACTATTTAAAACTAAATATTGTACTCTACGACCTCATTAAGCTAAACCATTGCACCTAGCTTCCCACTTTGTGGAAAATTTGAATATCTAAAGCATATTACGGGTCTAAACTGATCCATTACGGCTATTTTCATCCACCTGGGTCGAAAGTTGTCGAAGTTGACAGCAGAAGTTGATTCCATACAAAGATTTACTATTTAAAACTAAATATTGTACTCTACGACCTCATTAGGCTAAACCATTGCACCTAGCTTCCCAATTTGTGGAAAATTTGAATATCTAAAGCATATTACGGGTCTAAACTGATCCATTACGGCTATTTTCATCCACCTGGGTCGAAAGTTGTCGAAGTTAACAGCAGAAATTGATTCCATACAAAGATTTACTATTTAAAACTAAATATTGTACTCTACGACCTCATTAGGCTAAACCATTGCACCTAGCTTCCCAATTTGTGGAAAATTTGAATATCTAAAGCATATTACGGGTCTAAACTGATCCATTACGGCTATTTTCATCCACCTGGGTCGAAAGTTGTCGAAGTTAACAGCAGAAATTGATTCCATACAAAGATTTACTATTTAAAACTAAATATTGTACTCTACGACCTCATTAGGCTAAACCATTGCACCTAGCTTCCCAATTTGTGGAAAATTTGAATATCTAAAGCATATTACGGGTCTAAACTGATCCATTACGGCTATTTTCATCCACCTGGGTCGAAAGTTGTCGAATTTAACAGCAGAAATTGATTCCATACAAAGATTAACTATTTAAAACTAAATATTGTACTCTACGACCTCATTAAGCTAAACCATTGCACCTAGCTTCCCACTTTGTGGAAATTTTGAATATCTAAAGCATATTACGGGTCTAAACTGATCTATTACGGCTATTTTCATCCTCCTGGGTCGAAAGTTGTCGAATTTAACAGCAGAAATTGATTCCATACAAAGATTAACTATTTAAAACTAAATATTGTACTCTACGACCTCATTAAGCTAAACCATTGCACCTAGCTTCCCACTTTGTGGAAAATTTGAATATCTAAAGCATATTACGGGTCTAAACTGATCCATTACGGCTATTTTCATCCACCTGGGTCGAAAGTTGTCGAATTTAACAGCAGAAATTGATTCCATACAAAGATTAACTATTTAAAACTAAATATTGTACTCAACGACCTCATTAGGCAAAACCATTGCACCTAGCTTCCCACTTTGTGGAAAATTTGAATATCTAAAGCATATTACGGGTCTAAACTGATCCATTACGGCTATTTTCATCCACCTGGGTCGAAAGTTGTCGAAGTTAACAGCAGAAATTGATTCCATACAAAGATTTACTATTTAAAACTAAATATTGTACTCTACGACCTCATTAGGCTAAACCATTGCACCTAGCTTCCCAATTTGTGGAAAATTTGAATATCTAAAGCATATTACGGGTCTAAACTGATCCATTACGTCTATTTTCATCCACCTGGGTCGAAAGTTGTCGAATTTAACAGCAGAAATTGATTCCATACATAGATTAACTATTTAAAACTAAATATTGTACTCTACGACCTCATTAAGCTAAACCATTGCACCTAGTTTCCCACTTTGTGGAAAATTTGAATATCTAAAGCATATTACGGGTCTGAACTGATCTATTACGGCTATTTTCATCCACCTGGGTCGAAAGTTGTCGAATTTAACAGCAGAAATTGATTCCATACAAAGATTAACTATTTAAAACTAAATATTGTACTCTACGACCTCATTAAGCTAAACCATTGCACCTAGCTTCCCACTTTGTGGAAAATTTGAATATCTAAAGCATATTACGGGTCTAAACTGATCTATTACGGCTATTTTCATCCACCTGGGTCGAAAGTTGTCGAATTTAACAGCAGAAATTGATTCCATACAAAGATTAACTAATTAAAACTAAATATTGTACTCTACGACCTCATTAAGCTAAACCATTGCACCTAGCTTCCCACTTTGTGGAAAATTTGAATATCTAAAGCATATTACGGGTCTAAACTGATCTATTACGGCTATTTTCATCCACCTGGGTCGAAAGTTGTCGAATTTAACAGCAGAAATTGATTCCATACAAAGATTAACTATTTAAAACTAAATATTGTACTCTACGACCTCATTAAGCTAAACCATTGCACCTAGCTTCCCACTTTGTGGAAAATTTGAATATCTAAAGCATATTACGGGTCTAAACTGATCCATTACGGCTATTTTCATCCACCTGGGTCGAAAGTTGTCGAAGTTGACAGCAGAAGTTGATTCCATACAAAGATTTACTATTTAAAACTAAATATTGTACTCTACGACCTCATTAGGCTAAACCATTGCACCTAGCTTCCCAATTTGTGGAAAATTTGAATATCTAAAGCATATTACGGGTCTAAACTGATCCATTACGGCTATTTTCATCCACCTGGGTCGAAAGTTGTCGAAGTTAACAGCAGAAATTGATTCCATACAAAGATTTACTATTTAAAACTAAATATTGTACTCTACGACCTCATTAGGCTAAACGATTGCACCTAGCTTCCCAATTTGTGGAAAATTTGAATATCTAAAGCATATTACGGGTCTAAACTGATCCATTACGGCTATTTTCATCCACCTGGGTCGAAAGTTGTCGAAGTTAACAGCAGAAATTGATTCCATACAAAGATTTACTATTTAAAACTAAATATTGTACTCTACGACCTCATTAGGCTAAACCATTGCACCTAGCTTCCCAATTTGTGGAAAATTTGAATATCTAAAGCATATTACGGGTCTAAACTGATCTATTACGGCTATTTTCATCCACCTGGGTCGAAAGTTGTCGAATTTAACAGCAGAAATTGATTCCATACAAAGATTAACTATTTAAAAACTAAATATTGTACTCTACGACCTCATTAAGCTAAACCATTGCACCTAGCTTCCCACTTTGTGGAAATTTTGAATATCTAAAGCATATTACGGGTCTAAACTGATCTATTACGGCTATTTTCATCCACCTGGGTCGAAAGTTGTCGAATTTAACAGCAGAAATTGATTCCATACAAAGATTAACTATTTAAAACTAAATATTGTACTCTACGACCTCATTAAGCTAAACCATTGCACCTAGCTTCCCACTTTGTGGAAAATTTGAATATCTAAAGCATATTACGGGTCTAAACTGATCCATTACGGCTATTTTCATCCACCTGGGTCGAAAGTTGTCGAATTTAACAGCAGAAATTGATTCCATACAAAGATTAACTATTTAAAACTAAATATTGTACTCAACGACCTCATTAGGCAAAACCATTGCACCTAGCTTCCCACTTTGTCGAAAATTTGAATATCTAAAGCATATTACGGGTCTAAACTGATCTATTACGGCTATTTTCATCCACCTGGGTCGAAAGTTGTCGAAGTTAACAGCAGAAATTGATTCCATACAAAGATTTACTATTTAAAACTAAATATTGTACTCTACGACCTCATTAGGCTAAACCATTGCACCTAGCTTCCCAATTTGTGGAAAATTTGAATATCTAAAGCATATTACGGGTCTAAACTGATCCATTACGTCTATTTTCATACCTGGATCGAAAGTTGTCGAATTTAATAGCAGAAATTGATTCCATACAAAGATTAACTATTTCAAAACTAAATATTGTACTCTACGACCTCATTAAGCTAAACCATTGCACCTAGTTTCCCACTTTGTGGAAAATTTGAATAACTCTAAAGCATATTACGGGTCTAAAATGGTTTATTACGGCTATTTTCATCCACCTGGGTCGAAAGTTGTCGAATTTAACAGCAGAGATTGATTCCATACAAAGATTAACTATTTAAAACTAAATATTGTACTCTACGACCTCATTAAGCTAAACCATTCACTCTAGCTTCCACTTTGTGGAAAATTTGAATATCTAAAGCATATTACGGGTCTAAACTGATCTATTACGGCATTTTCATCCACCTGGGTCGAAAGTTGTCGAATTTAACAGCAGAAATTGATTCCATACAAAGATTAACTATTTAAAACTAAATAT
>JAEIGQ010000518.1:0-23708 GCA_018904275.1 Lordiphosa clarofinis
AGAGTGGTTTGCTGCTAATTGAGCTGCCCAAAGTGGTTAGCGTTTGCCTAAAACGGAGGCGCCACAAACGTTGGGTGAACCCTTATTTGGAAGGAAAAAGGAAGGTTTCAAAATAATGTTAGTATTCTTATAAATAATATTTGGTAATGTAAAATTGGCTATACAGCTCCTCCAACGGGACCAAGCCAAGCTTCTCTCATATTCTTATACCCGTTACTCGTAGAGTAAAAAGGGCATACTAAAGTCGTGCAAATGTATGTAACAGGCAGAAGGAATCATTTCCGACCATATAAAGTAGAAATATTCTTGATCAGCATCAACAGCCGAGTCGATATAGACATGTCCGTCTGTCTGTATGAACACCTAGATCTCAGAGATGGTAAGAGATAGAGGTTTGACATGTATGGGACAAATGCTTCTTTTATCTGCACGCAGATCGTTTGTTTCAAATTTTGGCCACGCAACCACCCGCCCCTGCAATTTGGAAAAAACGTTATATCTCCTACAGTTTTGAAGATAGACGATTTGTACCTTCTAGAGATAGTTAGTAATTAGATTAAATGAATCGATTTGCCGAAAAAATGATGAAGATCGGATGAACGGTTCTCAAGTTATGAGCAAAAAAGTGAACGAAGCCCCACCAAATCATTCCAAAATTTTTGGAGAGGAAGGACATATAATAGACAATTACCTAATATTTTTACCAATTGCCACATCTCTTACACTTTTCATAGTTTCAGAATATGGTGCAGAACACGACTATGTTTTACCAAAACTTTCATATGGGAGAAAGTCAGTTCAACCAACTGTTTTCATTGGTGGAACCATATTTAGTGCCAAAGCGCAACTCACGCCCAGACGGCATTCCACTCAAAGCAAAATTAGCCATGGTTCTCGAGTAAGTCCTTGGCAAGCACACTTATAAAATACTTATTAAATCGTTTGTATTAGGTACAATGTCACGTTGGCTCGACATATTGGATAAATAAACAACACTTGGGTCGAACAATTGATTTGGTGTCTCACGCTATCTGCACTGTGTTGCACGGAGAGTTTCAAAAAATGGAACTCGGATAACATGCGCAAGTGGGCAACATAATTTATGGAGCAATGGAACTTTCCAAACTGCATTGGTGCTATTGATGGAAAGAACGTAGCAATCAAGGCACCACCCAAAAGCCAATTACCTGAACCAACGAATATACCTAAATAACCCTTTCCTTGCTTCCATAGGGCTTTCACTCAATTGTGCTTATGGCGGTTTATGACGCTTCGTACAGGTTCACTTACATCGATGTTGGTGCTTACGGGAGTGAAGCAGATATGAATGCCTTTTCACACAGTTCGCTTGGAAAAGCAAGTTTATCAGGCAATGTCACATTTCCGGAGGACAGCATGCTGCAAGGAGTACGTACTCCTTACTATATTGTGGCGGATGATGCATTTCCGCTGCTGAAGCGCATTGTAAAACCATATGGGTCTAGGAACCTTTCCACAGCACTTTTTGCAAAATTATTTTTTGTAAAATCTTTTTTTTTACAAAATAATAAAATTTTTTTATATATTTTTTTTAATTTTTTTTTTTTTTTTTTTTTTTTTTTTTTTTTTTTTTTTTTTTTTTTTTTTTTTTTTTTTTTTTTTTTTTTTTTTTTTTTTTTTTTTTTTTTTTTTTTTTTTTTTTTTTTTTTTTTTTTTTTTTTTTTTTTTTTTTTTTTTTTTTTTTTTTTTTTTTTTTTTTTTTTTATTTTTTTTTTTTTTTTTTTTTTTTTTTTTTTTTAAAAAAATTTTTTTTTTTTTTTTTTTTTTTAATTTATTTTTTTTTATTTTTTTTTTTTTTTAAAAAAATAAAAATATTTTTTTAAAATTTAATAATCACAGCAGAAAGAATTTTCAACTACCGGCTAAGTCGAGCTCGTCGTTGCATTGAGAATGCATTCGGCATACTTAGTAATAGGTGTTAATAGCTGTATCGGCACAATTACATGATGCGAGTAAGCCCAAGAGAATATGGCGCCACGGTTGAAAACCTATTCATTGAAAGCCCAGCAGACACTGATGCTGAAGCCTTCCGTGGTCGAGTACAGGATTACCCCAAATTTATATTAAAATTCTGTTAGGGAATTTGTCAACTCTGCAGCCGGGTCAGTGCCTTTGCAAAATGAATCTGCTGATGTGCGCCAATAATACAGAATTCAGTTATTAATTTCTATAAAACAATTTATTATTAAATAAAGGCATGTGAGAAGCTTGGCTTGGCCCTTTTGGGGGGCTGTATAACCAATTTTACATTTACAAAGGCATGGAGAAAAGTATTTTCTTACTCCGACGATTTTTTGGCATGCTTTGCACCTTCATATGTATCAAATTAGTAATTTCCAACTCATCTGAGGTTGCTACATCGTCTGGTAGCTTACTCAGCCACTCATCCCAAAACGGGAAGATACTCCTGGTCCTCCCAGTAAACCAGCGATGCCATCATCTCCTTTCGCCTTTTTGAAGCCTTTGACTGCTGCAAATAGAATTGCATATTTGGTACTGTTATAGTAAACAGGTAAACAGTACCTTACATAGGAATAAGCCCAGGACGTGCTTGCCCCAACGTCATCGTCTGTAAGGACCCAATTTGGTTAATCCGAACTAGCAGCCACGGGGCTTTCCTCGAAGACATTTGGAAGGAGACTGGAGCATGCATCGGAGCTGCATGCTGGGCTTTCCACAAATGTTACGGTGCTTGTTTTGGTCCTACAACAAAAGGTGTGTAATTCATATAGAAAGTTATGTCGGGTCATAACTTACCAACTCTCCAACGACATAACAGACCGAAAAGCCATATGCTCTGCGAACTGTCAATCGACATTTTCGTTGACTCTTGGTTGGCCAATGACGATGCCTCCCGCGCTGCCACTTTTGGCAAGCTTGCTGCGATGGTACCTCAGAGTCTGAGACTCAGACTGTGCCGCAGAGATGTCCATGCTCTCTTACATTCATTCGCTACAAAGCACATTCATAATTTAAAAATTTAATAACTTTGAACACATTAACATGCATTTTACCTTCTTTATTTCATTCATGTTGCTGCAGAACACTTTCCCCATGCACTTTTCACCGTTATGTGATCAAAATGTTTTTTTTCGGTGATCCTCCATGTATTATGGTCTTGCCTTAACTGTTTTTATTAAAGCAATCTTCTCATCACGCTGAAAATTTTCATCCCTTTTTTTGTTTTGCGCTCAGTTTTTGCTTCCATCTCTCACTTGTCACTTCCAAAATAATTGTAAACAATATATTCCTGCGCTGTGGGTCAGCTGTTCTCGCCATCCACACACGCTATCTATATGCCAACTATACGAGGTTTGACAGGAATTTTTAGTTTTCGCGCTGCTGGATACCCGGCTTAAAATGTCAGTCTTGAGAAGCACTTCCTTTTCTTAGATTGACTACGAAAGAAAAAATTAGCGCTGAAATGCGATGGAGGATTTAAAACTCGCTCTTTTCCAAAAAGTACTTCATAGTGCTCAAAAAGTATTTTTAATTCGATAAAGAGGCCATATAACTTCTAGAAAGTGTCTCCGATTTGAGCAAAACAAAAGGTGAATAACATTTAACATTTTATTAAAACATGATTTCTTCTTATATTATATTTATATCAATGTAAATAATATATGAAAGAAACAAATTTTTGGTTAAAAATTTCCTTTGGGTACAAACAGGGTTCGTAAAATGCTCAAAAGATATTTTTCTGCCATGATAATTAACATCAATGAAAAAAAATTTTAATTTTCACACGTGTTACTAACAATTTTTTTCAGAAGAAAATAAAAATTGTTTTCATGATATTATCACGAGAATTTTTTCACGCGTGTTACTAACACGAGTGAAAAAAATTTTTGCTAACATCTGTGAAAAAAAAATCCAGAAAATTTTTCACACAATATTTTCCTCGCGCGTGAAAAAAATTTCCAGAAATTTTTTTCATTGCAATAGTATTGGTGTGTATGTGAGACGCGTCGGCTAGCCTAAGCTCAGGCCGACTACAAACGGGGGTGGGTAAAAGGCACACACTCTTTGTCCGATCGACCAGATTTGGGTTCATTACGAATTTCGTAATGACCGACGCGTCTCACATACACACCAATACAAAAAATGAAGCCAGCCTCGACAGAAAAGCATAAAAGAAAGAAAGAAACAAAACCGAAAATAGTAGGTTAGAAAAGAAAAGATTAATGAACTAATAAACTTGCAGAAAAACTAATAGAAGTCGAAAAATATTTGAAATTATAAAAATTCAGTTTTGCAAAGTTAATGAAATAATTTAAATAAATTTGTATTAATCCTTATTGGTGAACATAAGGTGAAAGGAAAGCTATTAAAAACAATTCTAAAAAAATAAAACGAGAAAGGCAAGGCTAACTTCGTCTGTGCCGAAGTTTTTATACACTTAAAAACGCTTGTCTCAACGGTTAGCGACTTCGACGACACTTCACAGATCAGCAAACATTTAATATTACCCATGACCGTAATTGAGAGCGGTAATATTGAGAAAAAACCAGTTTTTCCCATTAAAACCCATTTTTCGACCGATCATTTGTATTGCAGCTACAAGAAGTAATCATCCGATCCGTTCGGTTCCGACATATTAGCAGCGTGCAGACAAAAGAAGACTCTGTGCAAAATTTCAGCTCGCTAGCTTTAAAACTGAGGGACTAGTTCGCTTAGAAACAGACAGACGGACGGACGGACGGACAGACGGACGGACAATGCTTAATCGACTCAGCTCGTCACGCTGATCAAGAATATATATACTTTATGTGGTCGGAGATGATTCCTTCTATGCGTTGCAAACTTCTGGGCAAAATTATAATACACTTTTCAAGTGTATAAAAAATGAAAGGAAATGGCCTTAGAAAGTTTTTGATGTTGATTTATAGAGTTAAAATTTTTATTTAATATACCTCCTGAATGCACAAAACTACCAGTAACAATAATCTTTAAAATGTCTACGATTAGTTAAGAACAAACTACCTATCACTACCTATCATATTTGAATTTAAATGTATTTAAACTTTATTGCACAGCAATCAATGAATATGAAATGAAATCATTATTAATTTTTGTTGGGAAATTAACTGATAATAAATTATAAAATGGAATGATAAGTTTCTTTATGTTTCCTTGAAGGTAAAGATGAGAGAATAATTTAACTTTGGGAGTTTTCAAAATTATCGCACTCGAAAGCTCATGGTAGGGTGAGTACAGAAGCGGTACGGCAATAACATCACAGCTGTACAATAACTTTCAGCCAAAAATTTCCTGTTCTTGTTTCACAGTTTTCCTCTTTTCTTGGGTTTGATATTCCGGTCCTTACACTCTGTTAATTTGTGGATATGGCAATGGATTCTTAAATAATTTTATGTATATACGTATGTCCATTGAGCGTTTGGCTTTAGTTAGGTCTCAACGAACCTCCCACAGGCTGTTTTGCTAGCCGCAAAGATAAAAATTTAAGAAGAATCCAAACAAAACTTAACTGGCCTAGGATACCTCATTGGAATTACTGTGTTGTACGTTACAAAATACATGAAAATAAGGGATGTTGATAAAATGATTCTAAAAGCTGAGATGAAGGTCTTATTAAAGTCGCCGGATGTGAAGCAGCTCTTCTCCGATCAATCGGTGCTTCTACGCACTAAAATAAATGAACTCCAGTAAAAAGATAGTGGATGGACTTTGGTTAAAATAAGGAGACTTGAAATGAGACTAATGGAAGCTCCAGCTATAATATGGATGAGATAGATGATTCAAGCATCGAAACAAATGCGGAGATGACACTCAATTTTAAAAACTCGGATTTCCTTTTACCACTGCACACTGGGCCAGCAGCCCGAGATTTTGGCCAAAAGTCCCAATTTTTTTTTTTGGAAATTGGACAAAACGAAGATCGGCAATGATTTTAAATAGATATAGCTATTTTATGGCAAAATTTGGAACCTTTTCTCGAAATGGTTTTTGCGAGATAGCCGTTAAAAGTTAATTTTTCTCAAAATCGATGCAAAAAATAATTAATTATTATTGAAAAAATGGAATGCAACAGCTGAAGCAGTTTGATTTTTTATTTTCGACTACGGACCAGATATCAATTAAAAAATATACAGAAGCTTTCATTCGTAAGCGTTTACATAATAACTGGAAAAAATCCTAAATATATTGGGGTTTTTTACTTTTGGCTACTTTCAGTTGAGAGTACCCCTTAGTACCCTTCGCGATTCTCTTGCAACATGGCAAAATATTTTCCTTGAATATTGCACTATAGCTGTAGGTATGCGCTTTTGCGCGGTTTTGCTTTGAATTTTTATAAAATTGCATTTAAAATTATATTCCTATTTGAAATCAATCTTGTTTTTTATACAACCACCCTAGATGTACCTCTTTTGGTTTGTTTTCAAATGTTGCACATTTTCTGGTGACATTTGGCCTATGTTTTGCTAATAAAGAAATTTGAGTCAAATAGAATAATGGGTAACCCAATTGGATTCTTTAATTATTAATTTTTTTAATATTATTAAAGATTTCATATGTTTTAAGTAATAAAAATGAATTTTGAAATATTGTCCACCAAAACAATGCAATGGTCTGACAGCTGCAGAAAGCCCCCACAAACCAACCCTGCCAACTTCTCCAAATTGGACAATAAAATTTTCAGTTTTAATTTTCTTTTCAAAATTAAATGTTTATACTCTTAAACGAAGTATAAATTTCACAAGATTATGTGGATAAATGAGCAGGTTAATAAAATATGATTTAAAAGCATAATTTAATGAAGTATCGGAAAAAAACCTATCGATAAATTATGTCGGCGATAATTTCAAATCACGAAATGGAAGACAAGTTGTCAGCGGTGTAACTTTTAACTTCGCTTTTTACATTTATTTTAATTTTTAAAAGTTGTAGGATAAGTTTATGGTGTCAACATTGAGCTCCGGAGGAAGAGGCAGTAATGCCATATGGAATAGCAGTTGCATATCTCGGCAGAAAAGAAGCTTACACTTTATCAAAATCAAAAAAGGATTGCAGCATTTCTAAAACTCTTGGAAAGGTTTTGCTTCCCTTGTCACTGACCTTCCCCTAGCAATATACAAAGCAATTAATGCAACCGCGGGCATTTTTGAATTTATTTTTGTCCACTCCACTCACTTGTAAGCAACAGGGTTGTCAACACAAAATAATTATTTGGCGGGTAAGAGTTTATTTAAATTCTAACCCGATAAAATTGAGTCTTAATGGCTTCAAAATTATTTATTAGTTTGGAACTCAGTGCATACCAAAAACGCTTTCAGCATTTGGTTTAGAAACTTCAAAATTATTTGTATCCAACAATTATTTAAATTATTTTGAAGCCAACAACCCTGCCGTGGCAGCAACATCGCAATTGCTTTCAGTCAGCTGTTTTTTGGCAGCTACTCCGAAGCTAACTCCGAAAAATGAAATCTCCGACATTTGTGGAACACCGACATTTGGATTGGTTGTTTTCAAAAACAACTGACCCCTAAATCTCTAGAGATTTCTAGAACACATCGGATATTAAATAAATTAGATTTTTAATTAATTAAATTTTTATTTTAATTTAGTTGTTTTAGGTATTGAATTTAAAGAGGAGGTAAAATTTATAAAAAAAACGGTTGCAGTAGTCATATTGACTGAAAATCCTCGTCAGGGTGGGCAGTCAAAGTCAAAAACTTCTTGGGTCAATATCTCACAAATCATAAAAGATATCAAGACACATTAATTTTTTTTAGTTATGTGGTACTTATATATACTTCTATGCAAGAATTGGGTCAAATCCAATTACAATTTTTTTTTCTATAATTATTTAACGAAAAAGTTGAAATATTTTCCGATTTTGGTTTGGATTATGAATATCATATAAAATTTTTTTGTTACTTTTTAAATTATGTGACTTAAGTTCAATCTTTTAAGATCAATTTGCCGAAAATCGCAGCTTTCTAGCTAGCCTGGTAAAGAAATGCCAGAGTTTTGGCCCAAAAATGAGTTTTGTCTAATGCACTGATGCAGTTACCCACATTCGAGAAGCAGACCGTTAATCAGTCTAAATGTGTTTGGATATGGCAATCAACAAACAAAATCTATTCAGAAGTCACAAGTAATCAGCCAATCATGAGTCTTGCCTCAAGGTGGGTCAATTATTGGCATTAAGGAAAAGCTAAATGGTATGCTACAAGTTTAATTAACACTAAGGAAAAGCTGACAAAATGCAATACATTTTTATAAATGTTAAGAAAGTGCTGAAAAGTATGCTACACCGTTTTTGTTAACTTTAAGGAAAAGCCGACAAGATTACTACACATTCTATGAACATTAAGAAAGCTGCAAAGTACTTTACACATTTTTTTACATTAAATGAAAACTGAAAAGTCGACTATACAAGAAACACAGATTCAAGGTCAGTGCAAAATCGTCTTGTTTGACCGATAAAGCGCTGCAAAAATCACAAAATTTATCCGATGTGTTCCAGAAATCTCTAGAGATTTAGGGGTCAGTTGTTTTTGAAAACAACCAATCCAAATGTCGGTGTTCCACAAATGTCGGAGATTTCATTTTTCGGAGTTAGCTTCGGAGTAGCTGCCAAAAAACAGCTGACTGGAAGCAATTGCGTTGTTGCTGCCACGGCAGGGTTGTTGGCTTCAAAATAATTTGTATAATTGTTGGATACAAATTATTTTTGAAGTTTCTAAACCAAATGCTGAAAGCGTTTTTGGTATGCAATGAGTTCCAAACTAATAAATAATTTTGAAGCCATTAATACTCAATTTTATCGGGTTAAGAATTTAAATAAACTCTTACCCGCCTAATAAATATTTTGTGTTGACAACCCTGTTGCTTACAAGTGAGTGGAGTGCACAAAAATAAATTCAAAAATGCCCGCGGTTGCATTAAATGCTTTGTATATTGCTGGGGGAAGGTCAGTGACAAGGGAAACAAAACCTTTCCAAAAGTTTTAGAAATGCTGCAATCCTTTTTTGATTTTTGATAAAGCGTAAGCTTCTTTTCTGCCGAGATATCCAACTGCTATTCCATATGGCATTACTGCCTCTTCCTCCGGAGTTAAATGTTGCCACCATAAAATCATCCTACAACTTTTAAAAATGAAAATAAATGTAAAAAGCGAAGTTAAAAGTCACACCGCTGACAAATTGTCTTCAATTTCGTGATTTCAAATTATCGCCGACATAATTTATCGATAGGTTTTTTTCGATACTTTATTAAATTATGCTATTAAATCATATTTTATTAAACTGCTCATTTATCCACATAATCTTGTTAAATTTATACTTCGTTTAAGAGTATAAACATTTAATTCTGAAATAAAAATTAAAACTCCGAAAATTTTATTGTCAAATTTTGGAGAAGTTGGCAGGTTTGCTTGTTGTTGCTTTCTGCAGCAGTCAGATCATTGCATTGTTTTGGTGGACAATATTTAAAAATTCATTTTTATTACTTAAAACATATGAAATCTTTAATAATATTAATGCAATTCGATAAGTAAAGCATTCAAGTTGTGTTCCTCATTATTTTATTTGACTCAAATTTCTTTATTAGCAAAACATAGGCCAAATGTCGCCAGAAAATGTGCAACATTTGAAAACAACCAAAAGCGGTTTCAGGAACACCGACAATTGCTTTTGGGTTGCTTTTGGGTTGTTAGAGGTTTGTGGAACACCGCCGATTGTCCAATTTGGAGAAGTTGGCAGGTTTGCTTGTTGTTGCTTTCTGCATCTGTCAGACCATTGCATTGTTTTGGTGGACAATATTTTAAAATTCATTTTTATTACTTAAAACATATGAAATCTTTAATACCGATGTGTTCCAGAAATCTCTAGAGATTTAGGGGTCAGTTATTTTTTGAAAACAACCAATCCAAATGTCGGTGTTCCACAAATGTCGGAGATTTCATTTTTCGGAGTTCGCTTTGGAGTAGCTGCCAAAAAACTGACTGGAAGCAATTGCGTTGTTGCTGCCACAGCAGGGTTGTTGGCTTCAAAATAATTTGAATAATTGTTGGATACAAATTATTTTTGAAGTTTCTAAAACAAATGCTGAAAGCGTTTTGGTATGCACTGAGTTCCAAACTAATAAATCATTTTGAAGCCATTAATACTCAATTTTATCGGGCTAAGAATTTAAATAAACTCTTACCCGCCAAATAATTATTTTGTGTTGACAACCTGTTGCTTACAAGTGAGTGGAGTGGACAAAAATAAATTCCAAAATGCCCGCGGTTGCATTAATTGCTTTGTATATTGCTGGGGGAAGGTCAGTGACAAGGGAAACAAAAGCTTTCCAAGAGTTTTAGAAATGCTGCAATTTTTTGATTTTTGATAAAGCGTAAGCTTTTTTTCTGCCGAGATATGCAACTGCTATTCCATATGGCATTACTGCCTCTTCCTCCGGAGTTCAATGTTGCCACCATAAAATCATCCTACAACTTTCAAAAATTAAAATATATGTAAAAAGCAAAGTAAAAAGGTACAACGCTGACAACTTGTCTTCCATTTCGTGATTTGAAATTATCGCCGACATAATTTATCGATAGGTTTTTTTCGATACTTCATTAAATTGTGCTTTTAAATCATATTTTATTAAACTGCTCATTTATCCACATAATCTTGTTAAATTTAATCTTGTTTGTTAAAGAGTATAAACATTTAATTTTGAAAATTAAAACTCCGAAAATTTTATTGTCCAATTTGGAGAAGTTGGCAGGGTTGCTTGTTGTTGCTTTCTGCAGCTGTCTGACCATTGCATTGTTTTGGTGGACAATATTTTAAGGGTGCCTGTATACCTTCGAAATTTTTTTTTTTCGATTTTTTTTTATTTGCTTAAACGTTCTGTTAGGATCTTATAAACATCCTGCAAAACTTTCAAGCTGATCCGAAACTCAGTTTTAAAGATTTCAACAAAAACAATTATTTTTTCCGACCCTTTTATATGAAAATTGTTTTTATCGACCCTCGTATTTTTATAAATTCGTATTTTTTCCCTTTTTGGTCAAAAACTTTATAAATATTAATAAAATGTTCAATATTATGGAAAAAAAATTTTTGAAAAAAAAATTTTACTTGGAAATTTTTGCAGATTCTATTTTTACCATATCTTGACGCACTTTGACTCAAATTTCTGGAGAACCGCCTAACCGATTTTGATAATCTTTTTTTCGGTGAAAGTTAACACCCAAATGCACCAAATCCGATTTATACATTTATTAAATATAATTTTTTATTTTATCGAAAAACAGATGTCGAATCTTTAAATGCGATTATCTCGGAACCACTTTTTCCAAAATGGTTGCAAAGATTTAAGAGTACCTGTTGACCGATTTTAAATTCTTTCCCTTAAATTGCTCCTATTACCCCCCATTCTGGTGTGAACTAGGATATTTTGGTTGGTCCTCCAATAAACGAGCTTGGACCAATTCAGTGGGAAAAAATAGTCGATTTTCGAAATTTTGACTTTGAACCCCCTATATATACCCCTTTTTTTCCCCCCCAAAATACTTTTTTCCCCCCACCAAAAAATAATTTTTTAACCACGACTTCCTTTCTTTATTTATATAGTTCAATCTTCTAATATAAATTTGTAACCATGGGCCATGGTTTAAAATTTTTGGTTATTTGTTCACAAAAAAACAAAATAAACCGACGTACAACAACAACAACAAAAATTACTAAATTTAGTTAAACCGTTTAACTAACAAACAAAAATCCACTTCTTAATACCATATAATTATGTATAGTCATATAATTGTAAAAAATTTATAAAGCCATCAAAGGTAATCCAGGACCCTAAAATTGTATCTTATAATTCATATGTATGTCTTCAATAATATTATTACTGTAATACCATTAGAGTAATCAGAAAAGTTTTGCTCCCCATTTTTCTTCCTTAACATTATTTTTTTTTTTAGCAAAACATAGGCCAAATGTCACCAGAAAATGTGCAACATTTGAAAACAACCAAAGAGGTTTCAGGAACACCGACAATTGCTTTTGGGTTGCTTTTGGGTTGTTAGAGGTTTGTAGAACACCGCTGTATATTACACTTTACCTTGAGTACGTCTAAGAGTATGCTACACATTTTGACACATTCAAATTGGCTCCGTTTATGAGTGTTTTATTACAGAATTCATCTGTTATATTCCGAAGTTGAAAAAAAAAGCATACATCTAGGGTGGTTGTATAACAAAACAAGATTGATTTCAAATAGGAATATAATTTTAAATGCAATTTTATAAAAATTCAAAGCAAAACCGCGCAAAAGCGCATACCTACAGCTATAGTGCAATATTCAAGGAAAATATTTTGCCATGTTGCGAGGAATTCGCGAAGGGTACTAAGGGGTACTCTCAACTGAAAGTAGCCAAAAGTAAAAAACCCCAATATATTTAGGATTTTTTCCAGTTATTATGTAAACGCTTACGAATGAAAGCTTCTGTATATTTTTTAATTGATATCTGGTCCGTAGTCGAAAATAAAAAATCAAACTGCTTCAGCTGTTGCATTCCATTTTTCCAATAATAATTAATTATTTTTTGCATCGATTTTAAGAAAAATTAACTTTGAACGGCTGTCTCGCAAAAACCATTTCGAGAAAAGGTTCCAAATTTTGCCATAAAATAGCTATATCTATTTCAAATCATTGCCGATCTTCGTTTTGTCCACTTTCCAAAAAAAAAAATTGGGACTTTTGGCCAAAATCTCGGGCTGCTGGCCCAGTGTGCAGTGGTTCAAAGTTGAACAATTTTTCAAACTGATAAATTTTTGGTTTTAAATGTCACGTGTTGCAAGGAAATTTATGGAATTAATAATTTATGTATGGAACAAATGCTTCTTATTTGTGCAGGCAGATCACTTTTATTTGAAATTTGTTCACGCCCCGTTCCGCCCCGCAATTTGGAAAAAACATCAAATCTCCCACAGATTTGTAGATAGATGATTCGTACCTTCTAGAGATAGTTATTTATTAGCAATATGTATCGACTTGCCAAAGAAAAAATAATAATCGGATGAGCGGTTCTCAAGTTATGAGCAATAAAGAGTAAACCCCCCGCCCCTCCCCCGCACTCACAACCAACACCGCATTTCATTCAACAACGCGAAAGAGAAAGAGAGAGAAAGAACTTAGAGATGAGCGCATCAGAAGCGCTGAATTCAGCTCCTACCTATTCTAGGTCTCTAGGTACAGAGTATGATATAGTCGGGCTTGACCGGCTTTCTCACTTGTTTAAAAAAGTTTAATTATTATCGTTTTACTAAAGATCGACTTTTGTACCTTATTTTTCCATTTTAAGTTCTAGAGTGAAACCTTTTCGTAAAATACATATAAATATATGTTGAAGAAAACGCATAAATCCATTTCTGTTTTTCCAAGAAAAAATATTTATTCTGTCTTGAATTTCATGAGAATTGATCACCTGATCACCAGAAGCTGATGCAATAACAAGATTTCTGCGAATGCAAAAACACAATGTTCTTACACGTACAGCACACATATGTAAGTAAGCAGTATACAGCTCTGTTGAGTAGGCACGTGTGTGTGATCTGAAGTTGTGCTTGCTGTCTTTCTGTTAATCAAGCATTCATTCTGTTTTGTGAAGTTTGTTATGATCCGAGCTTCTTTCCCGGGTCCAACTATCGGTCGCCGACTAGTTTACGGCTGACTCAGGGATGAGTACGACCTCGATAGCTGGACTGGTCGGCTAACAACAAAAAATTTATATTTTTCGATCGCCAGTTTAGGCACACATATAAAACAAAACAAAAAAACATGGCAAAACAGGTGGACTTTTTGCCGGAACATACCCGCCCTAACCATTGGTTGACTCCTATCATTTCGGACAACCCCCTAACTTCACAATGACTAACTTTAGGCTGCCATCTCACCCCCTTAGACAAATTTACGCCTTCATTATATTTTCACTTTCTCATATACATATATTTTCAAACAAATCCTTACTAATTTTAAACATGCTTTTTTTTCTCCCTAACCGACAACTAACATAAGTATATATATAAAAAATGGATAATTAATTAACACATAAATGAATAAATTAATTACTACTTAAAACCAATGTCTGCTAGTTGTTTGTTTCTTTTTAGATGCTGGTATAAAAACCTGGGACCACCCAGAGGTGGGTGGCCAATTTGCTCCGGGCGAAAATTAGGTCCTCTGGTGGCCACTCCTCTCCTTCTTAAGCCGCTGCTTCCGTACTCGGGGATGATTTCGCCGAAATAAAGCCTACCATTGGGATTAACATTAAATCTCTTCATATTCTCCACTATTTTGGGCCTTACCGAGCATTGCCGCTACTTTCACTTTGAAAAAAAAATTATTTTGACAACTTGAAAAATCTTCTCAGTCCACCGGCAATGACTTTCATTTAATGACCTCTCTTTTCTTCTTCCTAGGCCACCATTCACCCACAAATTGGGAACAGTTTAAAATTTGACTTTAAACCAACCAACTCCGGAACCAGCTCAACTCCGAAAACTCTAACTCGCAGCCCTGGCTCGCTCTTTGTTTATCGATCCAGTCTTTGTGTATCGGCGCGATCCCATCTCCAAACAACAACATCATTCAAAACATGTATAGCTTATTATTTGTTCTTTATTTTCAGCACATAACAAGTTGAAGTGACAAGTCGAAGGCTTGATATAAATAAAAAAATTGAATATATAAATCTCAAATAACTATATTCTGGGAACATTTTGGTGGCTTCTGCAGTTGTGGTGGACTGGTGGCTGCATTATTAAGTGTGGTGTTGCAGAACTGTGTCAGTGGACACCGAATTTTCAATAATATAAATAAAATATAAAAAGATACACTTTCTCTTTTTGCCTCTTATGAGTGTGAGAGGCTGTGGGGAATACGTCACATTGTAAGTAAATTCACCTTGCCTAATACCTCGATAATACCAAATGTGCGATATGGGCGGTACGGACTTATTCGAAATGTTTATGGTCTGCCCTGTAGAAGCATTTGGATGCAATTGAGTCGAAGCAGGTAATTTAATGACATTAAGTGAATACAACATTGCATTTTATAAACGGAGTTAACAGTGTTGGAAGTATTTTAAAGTTTCAATTGGTGTTCTGTTGCTCGGCAATTTCATTTTGACATTTAAACTACTTTGCCTGCGTATATTTTAGTTGTGAATGGCAATTATTTAAATATCGCTTGGAACTGCATGAGATAGGAACATCCCCAGCTGACGGTGGAATATTTTAAGAAAATTCGGCACGGCAAGTTCTTACGTACCATCATTGATGGTAGACGGTAAATGGTCGATGGACTGTAGTGTGAATAGGCTATAATCTCTATATCTATAAAAGAGAGTGTCCTGATTCACTGACTGATTGGCAAATCATCGGACAGCCTAAACGGTAAGAGATAGAGGGCTGTAATTTTCCCTGGAGTTTCTGTTAGTGGTGAAAGTGCTTACTAAGACGGGGTTTTGGAAAATTCCAACCGGAAAAGTCGGAAAAGTTTGTATTGGAAAAATGTTATTTTTTATCCGATTGACTTGAAACTTGGTTTGTAAGCATGGAAATAACACGTGTTTTCCCGATTTCGGAAAATCCGCCCACGAGGAAAATGGTCGGAAAATTCTGCATGACAAAAACTATATTTCATCCGATTGGCTTCAAACTCGGTTTGTAAGGACAGAATACGAAATAACTTCAAATGTGATTTTTAATGTCGGAAAATCCGCCCCCAGGCGTGAAATTTCCCGGAAAATTCCGCATACAATATAACTATTTTTCTCGGTTTGTGTTTTCATTTTCCGATGTTGGAAATACCGCCGGGATGCCCACTGAGAAGTTAATGTGGGTGGTAAGTTGTTTTGGAGGTGGCGGGAGGTGGGTGGCAAGTAAGGTCACTATTGGCAAAAATTTGAAATTTGCCTAAATGGAATTAAATTGAAATTAATTTATGCTTTTAATAACTTATCAATAATATGAATGATAGCACAATAAATCACAGAGGTTAGAGACTCCTAATGTAAAGGGTGATTTTTTTAAGACCTATAGGATGTGGATCTTCGGCCAACTTTACAAGAGCCCATTTACCAAAAATTCTACGTTGGGGTAGGTCGTTCGGCTTAAATTCTTGCACAAGCTGTATTTTGAAAGGCGTCACCCCTAAATCCTTCCGCAAAATTAAAATTTGGTGCGAAATTTAGTCACAATAAACCAAATAGCCGCTTCAGTGGGTCGATTAAACTGACCATAAAATGGAAGAAGCGCGCGATGAACTTTCTTAACAGAGCACGCATTTTGATAATAAATTTCAATAATTTGCGAGCGTTGTTCGTTTGTAAGACGATTTATGGTTAAATTATAGACCAAACTGAAGATGTTTGACAGTGAAACAAAACACAAAACGTGCGTGAGCTGTTTAAACCAGTGTTGCCAAAAAGATAATAGCTAGAAAATCACCCTTTAGTTGCAATCGGACTCAAGAGAACACAAGCCATTTGTTCGACTGCTAGTCTGAACTATACAATTGTTCGTGTGGCCACCGAAATAATTCTAACATTTACAAAGAAGAATTGGACATAGATGAGCTTTAAGCCCTTATCAGCATTACAGTTTGTATTTCTAGTAGCGAAATAAAATAAAAAAGAATTTCTTTGTTTTATTTGTTATCTTTGTTGCCAGCCAATTCGTAAATTGTTTAAATGCAAATGCAGAAGCAACACGACGATAACTTTTTTAAAAATATGCTTCATTGAGGAAGGCATATAAAGAGACATCAATGCACTGCATTCTAAAATTTATCGTGTTATAAATATCGTGTTATTAATATATTGCCCGTGGCCGTGTGTGGCCCAGCGGTTAGTGTGCTGGACTGCTGGGCGGGAGGTAGAAAAATAGCTTTAGCTTCACGAGCTACTGGCGCCAGCTGTGAAGTAACAAGCCATGAAAAAGCAAATTCTCAAACTTTGGCGTTCGGATCCGGCGTTAAGCTGTAGGTCCTTTTCTCTTATGCGAAAAATTTATAGCACACGCGCCAAGAGATTGAGAGAAGCTTGGCTTGGCCCCGTTGGAGGAGCTGTATAGCCAATTTAACAATTTTTACAACATATTGCCCCAGGATTCGCTGAAAACGAATGGGTCCGTGGCAGTCAAATTGTTAATTTGGACAAATCGTGGGTACCACGGACGCCGAAAACTCCACCTCTTCTTCTCCCTCCTTAAATGCCCCCTTTAACATCTCTTCCCTCACATTTCTTCCTCTTAGCCCCCGCCCACCCTATGCAAACTATCTTGTGTCTGCGAGTGTTCCGGGACAGCGTCACGTGACGCCGAAATCAAATTTTACTCCTACTAAAATCTTCCGTACCGAAATTAAAGATGATTAAAGATCAAAAAGTTTGAATTTGTCAAACTGTGTTATTGTTAAAGCAAGTAAGAAAAAAAACCTGATTGTTATATACCCGGTAACCCTTTACTCATTTACAAAGAAAATATATTCAAAAAACTATCCCTCTTAACCACTGTGCTATACTAGCTAAAACCAGAGCGGGCAAACAAACGAAACGTTTAACGAACCGTTCGCGACAGCTAAGAAACTATTCATATGTTTTGTAGCTGTTACTATAGCCAGGGAAAACGAAACCACTAACTTTATATTGCAGAAGAGCGCAAACGAAACGATTGGAATATTGTTCTCCCGACAGCTGCACTGCCTTGGAACGTTTCGGAACGAAACGTATACTAAGCAATCGTTTGCAGAATGATCGGCTTTTAGTTCTGCTTCAGCTGCTGAAGACATAAATAAAATAAAAGCAAACGAAAACAACAAAGCTGAGAGAAACAAAGAAGTAAGCAACAGAAAAAAAAATAGAGGCAAGCTAACTTCGGCTCGACCGAAGTTTATATACCCTTGGAGCTTGATATGTGCCTGAAAGTTTGTATGGCAGCTTACTATATAGTGGTCCGATTTCGACAAATCTTGTTGAAATTATGTAAAATCATTGAAAACTTATAAATTCGAGCGTTTGGAGCGATAACATTGAAAACAAAAAAGGTTTTTTCACTAAGACTTTTTTTCAGACCTAACTTTTGTATGGCAGCTATATAGTAGTCCGATTTCGAAAAATTTTGGTGAAATTATGAGAAATCATTGAAAACTTATAAATTCGAGCGTTGGGAGCGATAACATTGAAAACAAAAAAGTTCTTTTCGCTAAGACTTTTTTCCTCTCTTAACTTTTGTATGACAGCTATACTATATAGTTGTCCGATTTCTACAAGTTTCGGTGAAATTATGTGAAATCATTAAAAACTTATAAATACGCGCGTTGAGAGCGATAGCACTAAAAACAAAAAAGTTTTTCTTACTAAAACTAGTTTTTCAACCGATCGTTCCTATGGCAGCTATATGCTATAGTCATCCGATCCGGCCGGTTCCGACAAATGTGCAGCGTATTTATACCAAAAGACTTCGTGCAAAGTTTGGTTGAGATAGCTTTAAAACTGACGGTGTTACGACCGCGACCAATTCTCGTTGCCGAGCCGTCCACATTAAATGAGTACGCAAGAAGGTTTTGTTACGAACTGAATATATTTCTTACAAATTCTAGCTTAAATTAACATTGGTCTTATTTTTACCTAAGATCAGTCTCTGTATGGGGTTGTTTCCTTGGAATCTATTTTTAACAGCTAATAGGAGCAGAGCTAAACATTTAGCTCAGCCTCTGCATGTGTAATTTTGAGGGTGAGTTTTTGGGATTATCTTTATTGCAGCATGTGGTTACAATTTGTGTACATACATTTTTAGTTTGATTTACTTTATTCGTGTTTAAGTTTTAAACATTCTGCAAGGGGCCAGAAAAGGTGATTGCTTGCAGTCGTCTTTTTACATTAATTTTTCTTATTGTATATATGATTAACATTAAGCCTATTATTATTCCCACTCCCAAAGAAGCATGTCCTGAGATATGGTGAAAATTAAGCCCTTGCAATTCTAAATGATTTTCTTTTAAAAGTTTTAATTCACCTCTTAATCTTTCGATCTCCTCAGTGTGGTTAACTACTTGGAATTGTAATGGATTCCAGACAATTTTTGGAGTTTCGCTTATTTCACCTATGAATGCTGAGAATATGGTTTTCTGGCTTTCTGAGCGTATATTATGATGAGCTACCAATATTTTATCCTCAGTTCTAGTCTTACAATCTGATTTAACCTTTTAAATTTGACATATTTTTAATTCTACTCCTAAAGAAGCATGTCCTGATATGTGGTCGAGCGCATTTAATTCGGTTCGGTTTGGTTTTTAAAATTTGTATCTCACGATCTAATGAAAATGGTACTACTCCGTATTCAACCCTGATCCGCGCAAGTGTCTTCATATTGATTTTATTACCTGGTATTTCCGATTTTCCCCAAGTTCCCTTCTGTTTAACTCCTGTTATTTTCATATTGTCTTCCCTTAAGTCATTGCCAGAAATTAGACATATTTTATGTGTAGGTTTTTTAATTGTTCCTGTTTCTTTCTTTGCCTTTACAACAATTTCTTGTTTGTCCTTTCTTTTATGGACTTTTTCAATTTTTCCCAATTCCGGTGGGTGACAATCTGTATCTATTTGCATGACTGTCTGACCTCTCTTTTCTATTTTCTGAATATCTATTTTCCATTTATGTGCTTGCTGCATTTTGCGCACTTCACGTTCTCTCTCTTTGAACCCAAATGTCCCCTTCATTGCTGGTTTAACAATAAAATGTCCTGGTGTCACATCTTTGTCATCCACATCGTCCCCATTTGACTTACACTGTTGAACATTTAACCCAGTTTGATCTACGGCAGTGTTTTTATTCTCATCATCTTTATTTTCACCTACCGTCTTCTTAGTCTCACAAACACCTCCAACGTGAGGTTTTGCCGGGGGAAATAACTGCTTTTCAGAATCCCATTTTTGTAGTGATGGATTACTCTCAACATTGCCCAGTTTTACTTCTTCCATTTTTTCTTCTACCTTTAAGAACCGTGCTGTTGCTTGTGCTTTGGATTCCCCCAACTCAATGTCTTTTTTAAAAAAGATAGATACAACATATCTTCCAGTTGCTGTCTTTTTTGTCGTGTCAATAAAATTTTTCTCGCAGATTTCCGCTTTTTCGTCTTCTTTATCCTCCTCTTCTACTTCCCACGAGCGTTCTAAATCTTTTAGTTCGATAGTTGTTGCGACTATCAATTTTTCACTCTTTGACTTTGTGCATCCGGATACAATCCAGCCAAAGTCCGTATTTTGACCAAGTAGCCCATAGATTTTAACAACTCCATTTTTTAAGATGTGAGTATACAAATCTGCTCCTATTATTACATCTATTCTACTCGGCTTATTGAACTCGGGGTCAGCTAAAACGTAGCTGTCCCATTTTGATTTGTCCACATTCATTGCTTTACCTGGTAAGGCTTTCATCAATTTTTGTAGATCAATGGCTTCAACTTTAAATGGTTCTTTCGTGTAGTCTCGGTCCCTTAATGGACAATTTTACTTTGTGTTTTGACATACTAGATTCTGTGGACGATACCCCACTGATTTCTGTATGTGCTCTTGTTCTAGGAAGTTTTAGGATCTGTGCTGCCTCCTCTGATATTATGGTGCATTGGGACCCATTATCAATTAATGCCCTTAAATGTTCATAACTTCCATTTACTGATTTTACCTTGATAATAGCTGTGGCTAATAGTGCTTGTTCTTTTGTGACACATGTGTTCACTTTCTCTCTTCTCTCGAAATGAAGCATTGTGTGATGGGGTTTGTTGCATTGCGTACATAGAATTTCGCTCATGCACTTTTGGTACTAGAATGTTTCAAGCACCTGAGACATACTTGTACCTTTTTTGCCATGTCCGATCTTTCCACCGGACTCATTCCTCTAAACTTCATACATTGAAAAATATTATGTCCTGCACCCTTGCATATTGGACAATTTTCTTTTTGTATAAAATTATTATGTTTTTTAATTTGTTTTTTCTCCTCATCTTGTATAGAACAAAGAGAACTTAACCTTTGCTCCAAATATTCCATTACGTCCGACAATATTTGTACCTCTTTTGATTTTCGTACATGGTTTTCATATGCTTGAAGAGCTTCTTTATTAAATTTTCTCAAAACCATGTGAGCAAATATGACATCAACTTCTTCTGAAATGTCTGCTTTTACTTTCACCATGTGAGTGGCTTCATTTATTGAATCTATAAAACATTTGATTTGTTTAGCTGAATCGATATTTAGATTTGGTAAATCTAATAAGCGATTCAGCTGTTCGGAAAATATTTTTCTCTTATTTTCATACCGTCTGGCTAACAGCGCCAAAACGGCCTCATAGTTCTCTTCGGAACCCGTCAACAAATGAGCCACCATGCTCCTTGCTTCGCCTCTCAGTGCGGATTTTAAGTAATTGAATTTATTTGATGTGCTTACATCCTTCCTAGAGCCGATAACCTCCTTAAATATTTTTGAAAAGACATCCCATTCTTTTGAGTCACCAAAAAAGTTTGGTACAACTATTTTTGGCAACATGGGAAGTTCATCCAGTTTTGCAGTTTCTGAGCTCGTCGTGCCCTGACTTATTTCACATTCTTTCATCCTCATATCTAATATTTTTATTAATTCATCAACATCAAATTTTAACTGATCAATATATTTTCCATATTTCTTTGTTAGTCCTGTCAAATCCTTAGTAACTTCATTCCAATGATGTACTAATTTTCTTCTTCTAAATAAAAACATGTCTCTATCGTCTTTCGAAATTTCTGACTTTGTTATTTCCAGATTTTCACTTAATATTTCGACGTCGTCTTTTCCGGCAAACCCTGGGTTGAACTCGTCTATTTTAGCAACACTATCATCGCTAGCATTAGTTTTCCCTGCATCTTTTTTATCTTTGCCTGTATTTTCATCTAGCAGCTTCTCCCAGTCAATTGGCTTTGTCTCAAATTTCTCTATTTTTCTTCTCAAATCTGCAACTACCTGCATTGTCTGGTCATACTGTTTATTGTTAAAATAGTCATGATCTACTACACCAATTTTCATCAGTGACCCATGATTTGCAATAAAACTTTTGCTTAGGTCATCTAAATCTAACTGAAAGTCCCTAGTAATCTGACTGGCTTCAATCTTACTCAAAGTCCAAATCCTATTCACAATCTCGGACTGCTGCTTAAGGAGTACTATTGTTTTTTCTGACAACATCTTAATTTATTTTAAATTTATAGTTAACTTATTAGTTTTTGATTCCTTGGATGCCGCTTCTGGATTCGCTTCGCTTTTCTGCTGTTTTCGGCTGCTTTTTCTGCTCCTCTGCTGATTTAGGTTGCCGTTTCTGCTCCTCTGCTGATTCAGGCTGCCTTTTCTGCTCCTCTGCTGATTCAGGCTGCCTTTTCTGCTCCTCTGCTGATGCAGGCTGCCTTTTTTGCTCCTCTGCTGATTTGCTGCCGCTTCACTGGTTTTGCAGCCTCTTCAAAGCTGCTTCGTGCTGCTCCTTCTTAACCGCTCACTTAGCGATTAATCAGCTTACTATCCGTCTTTTACTGATAGTTGCACACTTTATGTTTTTTACTTTCCGATGTTTTGGCCTCGGACACGCCCCACCTTTTAATTTTATTTTAATAATTTTTTACAACATCAAAAAGTAACTTTCTTTTTGTGTTTTTAAGTTTTATACTTGGGGGAAAACAAGAGTAATTTATTTTTAGCGACCCGTAGCTGTAGTTTTTAAGCATACAGAATCCATAGGTCGCTGGTTCATATCCGGCTCGAAGGACCAAATGTTACGACCGCGACCAATTCTCGTTGCCGAGCCGTCCACATTAAATGAGTACGCAAGAAGGTTTTGTTACAAACTGAATATATTTCTTACAAATTCTAGCTTAAATTAACATTGGTCTTATTTTTACCTAAGATCAGTCTCTGTATGGGGTTGTTTCCTTGGAATCTATTTTTTAACAGCTAATAGGAGCAGAGCTAAACATTTAGCTCAGCCTCTGCATGTGTAATTTTGAGGGTGAGTTTTTTGGGATTATCTTTATTGCAGCATGTGGTTACAATTTGTGTACATACATTTTTAGTTTGATTTACTTTATTCGTGTTTAAGTTTTAAACAGACGGAGAAGATAGCATATAAACAGACGGACGGACAGACGGACATGGCTATATCAACTCAGCTCGTCATGCTGATCAAGAATATATATACTTTATGTGGTCCGAGATGCCTCCTTCCCTGCGTTACAAACATCCGCACAATATTAATATACCCTCTCCAAGGGTATAACAACTAAAGAATGTCAAAAGCTTTATTGGAACGAGTAGGTTGTGGTTCGAGTCCCAGTAGAGCCGAGTTGTTTTTCATTTTTTTTAATTTTTTTTTAACAAAATAAATTTATTTATATACTATCATAAAGGTTTAACTAAAGCTTTACTTAAAACTGTAGGACGGTTTGATACATTTCGAGATGATAAATCTTGTTTTAAGATTTTGAATCTCATTTCAAAAAGGTTTTTATCTTGCTATTACAAAATTAAAAGATTCTCAAAAAAATTTTCAATCTAGATTTTGATTGAATTTTTTTCTCAGTGTACAAATTGAGCGGCGAACGTTTCCGAGCTATTCGCGCTCGTTGCATAC